>ML394652.1:0-57124 GCA_005239525.1 Nicotiana knightiana
ACCGAAATAGGCACCCAGGCGTTATGGGTCTAACGCCTGGGTAACGCCAGGACCCCCCCAGGCATTATGGGTCTATCGCCTGGGTAACGCCAGGACCCCCCTGGCGTTATGGGTCTAACGCCTGGGTAACGCCAGGCTACCCCAGGCTGTTTGGCTCTGACGCCCGGCTATCGTCCGGGCGTCCCCTTTCGCGTATTCTTTGACGTATTTGCATCCGTTTAGCCTCNCTCTCCTTTTTTAAAAAATATGGGTGGATAGATATACATTCCTTAGGGCTCCTTGTTAAGAAGCTTACACGTCTTAGTATACACATAATCTGCTAAAGACCTCACATTTACTCATCATAAGCATGATGCAAAATCGAGTTCCTCCGACTCAACTCTTCCACAACCACATTCAATCTCTTACCAACTGTCTGTTTGGATGAGATATCATTGTATTACGAATAAAATAGTATTTAGAAGTTTGAATTCTTACAATTGAGCTCTACCACACGATCTAGAGTAAGATGAAAGAGTGACAATCCTAAATGTCCTATAGCCTCTTTCTTATAAATGTGATGCACAACACACCCATAAACAAGAATCTACTTGACATGGCTTGTAGACTCCCTAGGACAGAACTTCTCTGATACCATTTCTGTCACGACCCAAACCGGAGGGCTGCGACGGGCACCCGGTACTTTACTCAACCGAGTACCAAAGTAACATATCTTTCTTATCGTACTATCATGGGTTAATATGCCAAAAGGGTCATCATGACATAATCAAAATAAAACATAAGGGAATGCTAGACATAGGATGACCTAACATGATATAGAAACTTATACATGTGGCATATGGGCCTATAATGCTGAGATGATCATTTGTAAACCCAATTGATCAGTGCTTGCACAATAGGTGTCGTACCCATCCGACTATAGTGTGGCTCGGTAGAGTAAAGTAGATACATATATAATGCATGCTGGCATGGAATCACGTTCCAAACCTTTCAGAGTGACGTAAGGTCACTGCACCTTCGATTAACATTATCGACATCATACCATCAATATGAACTTCACTAGGATTCAAGGATCATACATACTTTCTTAGGATAACTTTATTAGAAAAGAACAACATGGACAACCTTAGTTTCTAGGAGTAGATTTGTCATGAAATAGCGTATTGTTTAAGTTCATTTCACTTTAGATCATGCCAAAAGAAATAAGGAAGTTCCTTAACCTTTGCAATCTTCTCTCCAATCGTCAATCAAGCTGAATATGATCTTGTTACGTCTACAATGAGTAACCCCACTTCGTTGTCATCATTTAAGCATTGTAACTCTCATATTTCAATACCAATATTTTACAAGAAAACGGACAACACCTACCCTATTTTAACTACATCCCATATGTTACCAAAAGTCACCAAACAACTCAACAACAACAATATAATTCACAATAAGCTCTCCGATTAGTTCAACAATCATTTTGAGTGGCAAGCTCAATTGGAACCCGTATAACCCATATCACCCCTTATAGACTTCTTACATTAATTTAACAACATCATTAATATGATAATTAAGTAATTCATCAATGATTCTATCCTTATACCATATACTTATAACAAAGGAAACAGCCTACAACTCCAACTTTCTTCAATTAGCAACTTTATTCATTAGTTCATGTCTAGTCCAACCATTTAACTTAATCAATATTAAGATAACCTTAAGCACCTGAAATAACAAAATACACATAACTCCTACAGTAGCTTCAAGTGGAAATTCAAGTTATATTTAGCTTACAACATCCCTCAATGGAAATACAACACCATAAAAGTGACTTAAGCTAATCCAAGTATATTCTTGTAGTTTATTATCCTAACAACTTAACCAACATACAAGAAATCTTAAGCACAATTAGTAGGCTGTTATAATCACCTTAACCAGTAGCAAAAACTTTAAATTTTAGTAAAACACGACCCACAACTATCCTCAATAACAACACAACCTCAAAGAAGTGTTATTCTTCACTAGAACTAACATTTGATGTTGAAATATGGTGTAATCCATTTGCAAGACTTGAAATAACTAGGGTTGATATGAAAACCATAGGATAGTATTTTACAGAACATAAACCACTTAAAAAAAACCTCCCACACGAGCTGGAACCACCCAAAAGTCAGCAACAACAAGAAGAATAAGAAACTTACTAGCGCGACGGGATTTCCGTTACTTGATTTGTGTTGTTTGCCCTTTGTTTGGGTCTTGGATCATGAGAGAACCTTGAGAGAGTGTGTTTATGTGTATAGGGTCTGAAGATACTGAAAATAAATGAGTTAAAACGGGGTTGAGGCGTCTTATATATATCAACATATCTAAACCGCCTATGTGGGTCCCATACAGAGCTGCTTGGTGCAGCCTCACTAAAACGCGAGTATCTATCTACTCCGACGTTGTATAGACGAAAGGTTTAATGAGTTGGAAACTAAACTCATAGATATTCAATTTGGTAGGTAGATAATCCAATAATTCCAAGTATATTGGTAGAAAAGCTTCGTTACATTCGACCTAATTTTCAGCACATTATGAATGTAACTTGTGAAGACCTTTGCCAACTTTTGTTCCACAAGTTGCTTGACTTCAAAACGTAGCACACGACTATCATACGAAAAAAATAAATCATATCATAACCTCCTTATAATTTTAAGAACCGTAGTCTCACCCTAAAGTACATGTTATAACAGTCCAAACTTGTCGACTTTCGACGAAACTTATTTTCTTTAATTGGTTTAGCTTCTAAGATTTCCAACCCTCTTTGTACTCGTTATTCATGATCTTAAATATTTGTAACCTCCAAGGTAACATGACTAATTTACTTTATAAGCTTCTAAATATAATCTTATTTCAGAGCTTACATCAATTGACTTACGACGTACTCTCACGAACGAAAACATGGGGTGTAACATAAACAATGGAAATAATCATGGGAAAACATCAAAATAAAGGTTATATATTTACCTCCTTGTTGATACGAGAACAACGTCATGAAAATCACCTCAAACGGATCTCTAGAACTCACGATATGCCCAAAATACTAAAATTCTCAGTCTGCCCATTTAAAACACTGCCCAGGTGATTTTTTTTCTTCGCCTTCGGGGGACACCTTCGCGTTCGCGAAGAGCAAATTTTCGAGTTGATTGTTCAACCCAGAATTTCTTCTTCGCGTTCGGGGGTCCACTCTTGCGTTCGCATAGAACAAAAGTTCGCACCAGAAACCAGCAATCTTTCTCGATACAGAAATGTGCATAATTCTCTTATACGACCTCGGAATTCGATGATTCTTGTTGCTACGGTTTTGTAATTATGATACGGATCTAACGGTCCAATATTATATCAAATCAAAGGTCGTTTTCTTAATAGGATACCCTTTATGCCCAAAGAAACGTCGCTGAAACATCAAATAAGAGCGTGACACAACCAGACCCATCTGAAACGCATCCGAGGCTCCCGGGACCCTGTCCAATCACACCAGCCTGTCCCAAAATATAACACGAACCTACTCGAGGCCTCAAATCACACCAAACAATATCAAGTCTATGAATCGCAAATCAATTCAAGCCTAATGAACTAATGAACTTTTAAACTTTTAAAACTCATGTCGAACCATGCCAAATCAACCCGGAATGACCTCAAATTTTGCATGCAAGTCCCAAATGTCACAACGGACCTATACCAACTCCCCAAACCATAATTTGGACAAAATATAAATAAAGTCAACTCTAAGTCAAACCTATCAACCTTCGATCTTCCAACTTTCGTTAAAAAGCATCAAATAAACCTATGGACCTCCAAATCCAAATCCGGAAAAGGAAAAACTCCAAAATCACTATCCGGACCTAACAGAACCGTTAAAACTCCGATCTGAGGTCGTTTACTCAAAATCCAAACCTTGGTTAACTCTTTCGACTTAAACCTTCCGAATTGAGAATTATTCTTCCAAATCAACTCCGAACTTCTCAAAAATCGAAACCAATCATGCGTGCAAGTCATAATACATGAAGTGAAGCTAATCAAGGTCTCAAACTATTGAACGACATGCTAGAGCTCAAAATGACCGTTCGGGTCGTTACAATGTCCATCCTCATGACAATCAAACACGTTTCCTCAAGTGCCTTGAATGATAATATGTACCTTTCACTGAGTAGAAGCCCCATACAAACCACATAGTCTCTAATACCACCAACTATCCTCAAATAAATATCTATCTCATGACCCTACCATGATCACGACGTCTAGGCAACCAATTAAGTCCTTCCAATCTCGCACTCACCAACGAGATACAAGAACTTTGTTGCATCCATACTCAAACAACTAAAGATATACTAACATGTCCTCATCCTCAGTCTGGTCAACACGTTGAGATAATAATCTAGAATCCTTGGCCTCCTCGTATCCCACTCGCAGTATCACAAACTGTCAGTACATAGCTGATACCTAGTGTGCAGTATCATACACCAACGGATGCAAAGGAACATAAGATATACACTTCAAACTGAATCAATGTTGCACAATAAGGAATGAAAAAGTGAAATTTCCTAATAGCTTTGTAGCCTCTCGAAGATATGTACATACGTCTTTGTATCGATCCGCAAAACTCTACTAAACTTGCTTATGACTTGTAGCACCTATGAACCTAAAGATCTAATACCAACTTGTCACCGACCCAAAACCCCACCTTAAGAGTCGTGATGGTACCTAGTCTCTAAGACTAGGTAAACCTAACATATAAAGAGGATTAACAAAATTTAACCAACTTAACTGTAAAACATTAATTATTAACTAAAATAACGTAGTTGCACCAACAAACAGTTATACAATCCCAAAATCGGTAGTAAAATTAATAAGCCTTTCTAAGAGTAACTAGGAATATCAAGTACCACACTGCCTCTGAATAATAAAAAATAATGGAAATGAAAGACAACCGAAGGTGACTCCGGGTCTGCAAACGTCAAACATGTATACCTTGAAGTTTCCAGCCGCGCAGACATCAATTTCAAAACCAACTCGATTAGAAGTACCTAAATCTACATAAAAATGTGTAGAAGCATAGCATTACTACACCACAGAGCTACCCAGTAAGTATCAAGACTAACCTCAGTGGAGTAGTGATGAGGTAAGTCAAGACACTCACTAGATATAAAACATGTGCAAGGTATTACATAAATCTAACAATGGAAAAATGTCAGTGTAAAGGTAATAGCGTAGAGAATTATTTATATAAAACCAACAAAATGAATAATAGAAACACAATTGGCAACAAGCAGTAGTGGGTAGTGAAGTAGCAACATATTCAGAACACAATTGAAATATGGATGAACTCAATTAAGGAAACAGATGACAATTCAAAGGATCAAATCGCTCCCAATGCATGACTTACAACAAGTTACCACGAGGCATCACACCTTGCAACCACAAATCATGAGCCACAATTCCGAATCTTACACGTATGGCACCACGTGCCCACAATGACAATCACATTCACACGGTAGAGTCCTCGTGCTGCCATGTACATTACATCCGTGTCAAATATCAAATTCTGAATAAGGTATGGCATCAGATGAGATAATGAGTTTATTCATCTGCTCTTCATCTAATGTCAGCCTGACCTTTGGTGCTTCTGACCTCCATCGATTAACATACTCGAGGAAAGACTCAGTGGGCTTCTTCTTGAGATTCTGGATATAGAAGACATCTAGTGCATTTTCCGTGTTGAATCTGAACCTATCCATGAAGTCTGACGCCATGCTTACCCAATTAGCCCATTTCCTGGGATTTTGACTTATGTACCAAGATAGAGCATCTCCAGTAAGGCTTCTCATGAACAGCTTCATGTGAATCCTTCCATCCTTTCCGACCCCTACAAGCTTATCACAGTAAGTTCTGAAATGAACCTTTGGATCACCCGTTCCATCGAACATCTCGAACTTAGGAGGTTTGTAATCCTCCAGCATTTCCAAATCTGGCTGAATGCACAAATCCTCATTATTCAAATCTTTTATTCCCTTTCCTCTTTCAACACCCTGAACTCGGCTTGTGAGTTTCTTGAGCTTTTCTGCCATGTTCTTAATGAGAAAGTCCTTTTCGGTGGATTCCGATGTATATGAGATTGGCTGAGTGGAGTGGGGTAAGGTTTCCACGTATATGGGGTTGTTTTGGTGAATGCCAGGAGTTTGGGTGTAGTGGTGATCAGTGGTTGAATTTTGGGGGTCAGGGGTAGGATGAGGGGTATTCTGAGGAGTATGACAAGTGGTTTGCGGATATTGAGTCGAGATATGCTGATGTTGAGGAGGTGTAGGTATGGGTAAAGGATTCTGAAGAGGGTTATATATTGGTGGGGTGCGGGAGGATTCTTCGGGCGTTGGTTGGGTGTATTCTCAGGAGGTGCCGTGTTTTTGGGTATTTGGATGGTTGATATCTGGGATGTTTAGTGTGAGGGAAAGGCTTTCCAAGTTATGGACCTGCTCAATGTCACCCTGTAGTTCAAGTATCAGCTCAAGCTGCAAAACCAAGTCATTTGGTGCCGGAGTACTCCGACCATCAGAAGTTTCCACATTCTCTACATGTGTGGTGTTGTCTTTTCTGATGCCACTCATATCGTCCATCTTAGCTTTCCCTTTTCCTTTTGGTGCACTTGGAGGAGGAGGAGGTGGATGGCCTCTGGATTTGGTGTGGTAAGTTGATGATGCCAGTATGCGTGAACCAACCTTAGGGGATGGGAATAATGCAAAAGAGAGAAAAACAAAAGGTAACCAAGTTAGTGAGAGTTCTGAAAAATGTTTGTAGTATTTAAACACATATTGCGGGAATGTAAATTTGCGTCCTAATTTGGGAGCCTCGTTGTGCCCGAGGTAGGCCTAGAGACAAGTAGATTTGGAGAATTTAATGCCAATAATCGCCTCATTTGATTAACGCAATAAATAAGATGAATCTAAAATGACAATAAGGTAAGTCGCTAATAGTACTTGGCCTTATTACATTCGAAAAGCAAAAAATGAATAAGCCTAATCTACTTGGTCCCTGAAGGACCTTCTCCAAGCATGATTCTCTTGGCTCTATCGATAAGGTTCCCCAGGTCGTGCTTGTTTAGCAGCAGGTAAGCCCTGGTGAGATGTCCTCCTTCGATACCTTCAACAATATGGCAGTCAATTGTCGTGCCCCCCTTTTCCTCGCGGAGTTCGGGTTTCGACATTTTGGGACGACTCATTTCCTTTTGGGACGGGGTATGAAATTTGAAGAGTCGCCACCTAACGGATTAAGGTGCGATAGGGTACCTGAAGAAAATAACTCATAAACCGGTTTACTTTACTAGAGATTGGGTAAGGGTTCGAAATTACCTTGAGGAGAAGGTGTTAGGCACCCCTCGAGGTCCACAACGGTGGTTCCTGGCCAAATTCTATTTAAGCGAATTAGTCTTTAAATAAAATAAAGGAATTTAAACAAATAGAAATCATTTCAAAGCGGGAATTAAAGGGGGTCCTAGGTTTATTATCCTATAGGATCACTTCTATGCAATACTCGATAACCTTCTTCAAATAGAGGTGTTACGTGTAGAATTCGCGCACAGGTCATCATCTCCTTTACTACCCAATTACCCTCCCCTTTCTTGATTAATATCTAAGCGTTCTAATATTATCTTGTACGTACCCTATGCATGCAGTGCATGTCCCTTACCTATGGCCCTGGAGGTGTTTTGGACCTCTACTAAGGTGGTTCTAGACTAACATATGTTGCTTAAAAGGGGAAATCTAAGCGATAAACAAAAATCAAGTAGGACAATCACATAAGGAGCAATTAAAGGGTCTCATATTTACCTCCACAAATAGACAAACAGTTGCACGCTTATTCAAATAAACAGTTTTAAATTATTTAGGAGTCCTATAGCAAGGATATCTAAATGAGCATAAACAGAATATATAGCAGTCTTATTAAGCGAGGCAACGAATACCTATAAATTGCCTACTGATTTTGTTAATACAGAATCTGAGCACGTTTCAAGCAGGAAGAAAATCACAATTTTAACACAAGATTTTAATTATCCCACGGGCTTGCCTAAGTGATAACTGGGAAGAATCCTATACACATTATATCTAAACATTAATCAGACCATGATTATAAACCAGTGATTGATTTTAATAGGCATATTTCATCTTTTAGATCCTATAGGCATGCTTTCTATGTGTTGAAACTGATTACAAGCATTATGACATCTAAACATAGAAACTGATTTTATATTTTTTTTCTCTATAGGCATGATATCTAAGTTTTGAAACTATTTTTACACTTATTTTCTATACGCATGATGTCTAAGTGTCAAGATTGATTTTTTATATGTGTTTCCTATAGGCATGATATCTAGGCGAATGAAGGTGTTAATTAATTGCCAAGCGAGTTCAACAAAAGAATCTAGAAACATGATTTCTAATGCACACATAGAGGTTTTGAAAGTATGGTACTTGAGGCAGAATTGATAACGACCTAGAAGCAGGATTTCTCAAATACAAATGTGAAAATTCAAGATTTCAAAGAATGAGATACGTCCTATGGGTATGATTTCTAATGCATCAAAATCACCACAATAACCTATAGGCATGATTTCTACCCGAACCCAACAAAAAATATTTACATATAAAGTCCCTCCCCAGCTTTTACTAATAACCCCATATTGGTTTTACAAAGATTGTTATTACATGCCAATACAAATGAATTACATAATGAAAATCACTATACTATAGGGAGCCTAGGCAGGCCCAATGTCAATCCCGGAAGCCAGGCCTACAAGCATGTCTGAAGTACACCAATAATCCAGAATACACCAAATGGCTTCTTGTGTGTCAAAGTTTCCAACGGCCTCAGGGAACCAGGGAAATACTCAAACCAGAACCTTTTCAAAGAAATAGTTTTTGTAAACTTGTTTGGAAAGGCCAGCCCAAGTGTGTCAGAGTTCGGGGAGTCTCATTGACTCCTAGGCAGTGCTCACACTGGAGAGGCAGGACCCTAGATATCTAAGAGTAGGAGTCGAAAAATAGTATATAAAGGTAGGAGATAGTGTTAGAAAATCAACTTGGATTTTAGAAGTGAACAGAAACAGATTACAAGATCACAAACATAACAGAATAGAACCACATCTTAGCAGATTGGTTTAGACATGGGTACCAATAGTCACAACAAGATCAGGAACACTTGAAATATAGGCAGCACAGGGTCACAATTGAGTCAAACAAGGTTCACATTGCTGAAGTTGACTTAGTTTATTAACTATTACTAGGTGGAATCATATAGACATGTATTTAGCAGAGAGAAACATGCTGAAGTTCAAATGACTAATCAGACAGCCAATACATAAAAGGTAGCGGGAACTTAAAGCACATTAGTCTTGAAAGAAGTACGCAGAAATCATGAATTGATCAGGCACATGCTAAGGTAAATTATCAGCACATAGAACATGACAAGAATTAAGGCATGCTAGTTGAGAAGGAGATAGACATGAACTACATAGAAAACAGGAGCATCGAAGTATGAAATAAACTATTACTATAAAACACATTAACAACACTAAATAGTAAGAACAAAGGCATAGTGGTTAATGAAAAAGATGGTTAGGAAGGGTTCCAAAAAGAGTATTTGCAATATCTAAACACATAATGCGGAAATGGAAATTTGCATCCTAATTTGGGAGCCTCGTTGTGCCCGAGGTAGGCCTAGCAACAAGCTGATTTGGAGAATTTTAGTGCCAATAATTGACTCATTTCATTAATGTAAAACTAGATGAATCTAAAACAATAAGATAAGTCATTAATGCCACTCGACCTTATTATATTTGGAAAAAACAGGTAAATCTAATCTACATGGTCCCAGAAGGACCTTCCCCATGCTTGATCTTCTTGGCTCCATCGATCAGGTTCCCCAGGTCGTGCATGCCCAACAATAGGTATACTCTCGCTAGATGTCCTCCTTCGATTCCCTCGGCATTCTGGCAGTCGGCGACTCTTTTCCTCGTCTTCCTCTACAGCTCCATCAGACCCTGCTCCAAATATTCCAGCCTTTCATTAGATTTGATAACCCTTTCCCTCCATCCATTGATCAGTTCCACATCAGACTTATATTTCTCCAGATGCTCGGCCTCGGACTCATGAACTCTTTTGTGCAGTTTATTGTATTTCACTTGGGCTTCAGCAACTTTTTCTATGACCCTGTTCCCCCGACCGATTCCTAGCTCAACTACCCCTACTATGCTATCTTCCAACCATGATAGGTAAAAGCATACATGCCCTGCGTGGTACCTTTCTAGCTCGATGGTGTCCCTTTCTACAATAACCTTTATATGCCACATATACTGAGATTCACATTGTACGGGATGTCGTCATCCTAAAATTCTGACTTGTAATGTCTCATTTTAGAAACTCACGGTATGACTTGCTTCCTGCCTGCCTGTTTCATAACCCTGATGGGAATATAAGGGTATATGCCCCTTAACCCGGTCAACACGAGGTGCGGAGCATCCCTAGATCTGATGATGAACTCACTGGTAAGGAACCATTCGAACATCCATTGAACCTGGTCCTCAGCCAAATTGTCAAAACATTGCACCCATTCTGTAGCATTTTCCAGTTGAGAAAACCCGTCTGGGATGTAAGTCATTCTCTTAGGGTGATGGAAGGCTATATGATCTTTCCACGCCCTCTTGACGATATTGACCCCTTTGCAGATGCTCCAATAACCAAACCTTTTGTAGCAAATTAGAACCCTCAAAGTGTTTGAACCCCTTATGGCAGCGGTCCAAGGTTCGGTAGATGTCAGCTATGATCATAGGGACAATGGTATATGTTTGCCCCTCTATCTCCTCCATTAACGTTTTGGCTACCATAGCTAGTATAGTGTGAATCATGTCCCTTTTGCTTTGAAATACTATCATGCCAAGGAAGCAAACAACGAACACAAAAACCCTGAGGTGAATATGACCCAAGGAAGTAATAGAGAATTCATCATGGAAGATACGATAGGATTTGCTATGACCATATCATTCATAGAGATAGTCAAAGGGTATGTAGGACTCCTTCAGGCACTCCAAATCATCGTTCTTTTTCAATCCCATCATTTTTAAGAAACCCCTAGCGGCACGATTTTCCGGCACCAATAAACCCGGACTGTCCCAAGGTAATCCAGCGAATCCCCCTACCTCCTCCAAGAGAGGAGTCATTTCTATGTGGCCAAAATGGAACACAGACCTTTCTCCGTCCCAGAACATAGTGGCTGCTTCTATCAACATATTGTTTGGTTGGATATCCAGTAAAGAGGGTAAGTTTTCGAGGACTCTTTTCACACGGTCTTTGTCACTTGGCGAAAGGTCTTCCCACCAATCTAGCAACAATGGTGGTATTCGTTGGACCATGCCGAACCTGGGGACTTCGTGCCTCATTTTTGCAAAACAAACAAGGTTAGGCCTTTCCCCACTAGATTCGACTATTTATACATTAGTGATTAGCATATTGGCACTTATTTCTCCAAATTAATGGACAAATCGTGGTTGCGTCCGTTGGGATTATGGAAATTCAGGTGGACTTTGGACAAGGCTTTTCCTAAAGGGTTATTATCTGGACAACATATTAACCCCGTCTAGGTTTTGACCATGATGGATGTACAATAAATCAGAGTAAGGTTTCTATAGAGGTCTAAACGGGTACCCTCAAACGGATAACTTGAGGCGGAAAGGCACGGAACCTTAGATTGCACCGCTAATTGACTAGTTTTACCGCAAATAAGCCTTTCCGAATTTAAAGGGTGATATATAGGAATGGCGCAAACACTCATCAAGCGTTGCTATAGGATTGATTACGCATGAGTGGAATATGATTTTGAACATGATTTATGCAACAGAAAATAGCACGTTGTCACGTATTTGCACGTAAAAAAAATAAATACGGTATTTAATAATTGAAAAGACGTTTAAATAAAAGAAAGAAAACAAAAAGACAGGCATGTTTCCATAATAAAGAGTAATGAAACAAGAAGGAGAAATCGTAAATGCTTAAAAAAGGCAAATAGATTCACATAAAGTGGGAAGGGAAAAGGGTGTGCAAGTATTAACAGAATAAAGAATGCTTAAAGACTAATTCACAAAAGGAAGTTTGTTATAGTAAGAGCCTAAGAGAAGTCCCCAGCAGAGTTGACATGCTGTCGCGCCCCCTTTTTCCTTGCGGTGTCCGGGTTTCGACATTTTGGGACAACTCATTTCCTTTTGGGAAGGGGTATGGAATTTGAAGATTCGCCACCTAACAGATTAAGGTGAGTTATGGCATCTAAAGTGAATAACTCATAAACCATTTTACTTTACCAGAGATTGGTTAAGGGCTCGAAATTACCTTGAGGGGAAAGTGTTAGGCACCCCTCGAGGTACACAATGGTGGGTCTTGACCAAACTCAATTTAAGAGAATAAGTCCTTAAAGAAAATAAAGCAATTTAAACAAATAGAAATCATTTCAAAATGGGAACTAAAGGGGTTCCTGGGTTTATTAGCCTATAGGATCACTTCTATGTAATACTCGGTAACCTTCCTCAAATAGAGGTGTTACGCGTAGCATTAGCGCACATGTCATCATCTCCTCTACTACCCATTTACCCTCCCCTTTTTCGATTATTATCTAAGCGTTCTAATAGCATCTGGTACGTACCCTATGTGTGCACTATTCGTCCCTTATTTATGGCCCTGTAGATTTTTAAAACCTCTATTAAGATGGTTCTACACTCACGTATGTTGCTTGAAGGGGAAAATCTAAGCAATATACAAAAATCCAGTAGGACTATCACATAAGGAGCAATTAAAAGGGCTCATATTTACCTCCACAAATAGACACTCAGTTGCACGCTTATTCAAATAAACAGTTTTAAATGATTTAGGAGTCTTATAGGCAGGATATCTAAATGAGCATAAACAGAATATATAGCAGGTTTATTAAGCGATTAGTGAATACCTATAAATTTGCCTACAGATTTTGTTAATACAGAATCTGAGCAGGATTCAAGCAGGAAGAAAATCACAATTTCAACGCATGATTTTAATTATCCCACAGGCTTGCCTAAGTGATAACCGGGTAGAATCCTATAGACATGATATCTAAACAT
The DNA here is from genome assembly GCA_005239525.1 of Nicotiana knightiana. Lineage (NCBI taxonomy): Eukaryota > Viridiplantae > Streptophyta > Magnoliopsida > Solanales > Solanaceae > Nicotiana > Nicotiana knightiana. The sequence continues at coordinate 13,160 of ML394652.1, forward strand.
TAATCAGACCATGATTATAAACCAGTGATTGATTTTAATTGGCAGATTTCATCTTTTAGATCCTATAGGCGTACTTTGTATGTGCTGAAACTGATTACAAGCATTATGATATCTAAACATAGAAGCTGATTTTATACATTTTTTCTCTATAGGCATGATATCTAAGTGTTGAAGCTTTTTTTACACTTATTTCCTATATGCATGATGTCTAAGTGTCAAGACTGATTTTTTATTTGTGTTTCCTATAGGCATGATATCTAGGCGAATGAAGGTGTTAATTAATTGCCAAGTGAATTCAACAAAAGAATCTAGAAACATGATTTCTAATGCAGACAAAGAGGTTTTGAAAATTCGGTACTTGAGACAGAATTGATAACGACCTAGAAGCACAATTTCTAAGATGCAAATGTGAAAATAAAGGATTTCACATAATGTGTCGTAATGGGCATGATTTCTAATACATATAAATCATCACCACAATAACCTATAGGCATGATTTCTACCCGAACCCAACAAAAAATATATACATATGAAGTCCCTCCCCAGCTTTTACTAATAACCCCATATCTATTTTACAAAGATTGTTATTACAGGCCAATACAAATGAATTACATAATGAAAATCACTATAATATAGGGAGCCTTGGCACGCCCAATGTCAATCCTGGAAGCCAGGCCTTCAAGCAAGTCTGAGGTACACCAATAGTCCAGAATACACCAAATGGCTTCTGGTGTGTCAAAGTTCCCAAAGGCCTCAAGGACCCCGGGCAATGCTCACACCATAACCTTTTCAAAGAAATAGTTTTTGTAAACAAGTTTGGAAAGACCAGCCCCAGTGAGTCAGCGTTCGGAGGAGTCTCATGGACTTTTAGGCAGTGCTCACACTGGAGGGGCAAGACCCTAGATATCTAAGAGTAGTAGTTGAAAAATAGTATATAAAGGTAGGATATAGTTTTAGAAAAACAGCTTGGATTTTAGAAGTGAACAGAAACAGATTACAAGATCACAAATAGAACAGAACCACATGCTAGCAGATTTGGTTCAGACATGGGTACCAATAGTCACAACAAGAGCAAGAACACTTGAATTATAGGCAGAACAAGGTCATAATTGAGTTAAACAAGGTTTACATTGCTGAAGTTGACTTAGTTTATTAACTACTACGAGGTGGAATCATATAGACATGTATTTAGCAGAGAGAAACATGCTGAAGTAAAAATGAATAATCAGACAGCCATACAGAAAAGGTAACAGGAATTTAAAGCATATTAGTCTTGAAAGAAACACACAGAAATCATGAATTGATCAGGAACATGCTAAGGTAAATGATCAGCACATAGAACAGGACAGGAATTGAGGCATGCTAGTTGAGAAGGAGATAGACATGAACTACATAGCAAACAGGAACATCGAAGTATGAATTAATCTATTAATATAAAACACATGAACAACATAAACTAGTAAGAACTAAGGCATAGTGGGTAATGAAAAAGATGGTTAGGAATTAGATTTCAAAATAGAAGCATATTGGAATTCGTAATAAAACAAACTACGTAGCATCTAGAAGAGAACATGATTACAGAAACTGAGGCATACCTGTCAAGAGATAGCAAACAGGAAGGTGTAGGCAAGTGGAATCCAAGAGTCTAGCATTGGCTTTCAGGCAGCTAGACAGTGCAAAAAATAGAAGTAACAGAAATAACTACAGTTGTGAGTGTGTGAGTAAGAGTTTGTGTGTGTGTAGGTGTTTTTCTGTATCTTTCCGTGTGTGTTCGTGTGTCTTCAAAAATCAGAATGTGGGGATTATATAGCACTTAGAAGAATAAAATAAATAAGGCAAAGAATAATAGAGTTCACAAACAAGGCATGCGAATAAAATTAACAAGTTAATTGGGGCTAAACCTAATCAATTAACACAACAGAATCCGGGAAAGACACCTTAAATTGGGGAGAATCAATTAACAACTCAGATTGGGGTTTAAATAATGTAAGAAATAAGTCATAGGCCATTTATAAGTCGGTTGGAATAAATTAGAACCCAGAAATCAGGTCAATAGCATAATTAAGGAAAATAGTACCAATTTATGTTTCATAAATAAGGTAAATATAATTTTGAACCTTAATTAGGTGAATAAAATCAGTTAACCTCTATTAATTAAAGAATAACGGACAACTATTGAAACAATCAATGAGATAAGTAGAAACCTTAGGGTTTAGAAAATAGACATGAAAATCAGCCGAACAAGTAAAGAAACCCGGAGTTCACACTTAGAAAAAATTCAGTATTTTTGTAGAAACTTAAAGGGATGAAACTTTAGATTAAGAGAAAACAAAGATCGATTAATAATAAGAGAACAAATAAAGTTTTTAAGGAGAAATATCAAATAAACATTAAATTATCTTAGATCTACAAGGATCTGAACAGATTCGAGTAGCAAGAGACTAGAGTTATAAAAATGAAAGAGATGAGAAGAAAATCTGGTTTGGAACCATAGATTTGAGCCACAAACATGAACATAACAGTACTCACAAACATAGAGATGAACACATGCAAATTCATCGAGAAAATGAAGGACCAAAGCCGAGTTTATGTCGAATCTCTTCGAGATTCCATTAGATAACATAAAAATCATACCACCAGTAAAGATAGGACGCCAGATAAGATCTAAGATCGAAGCGGAACCCCATGGATTAAAGGGGGTTCAGGTGATGGCGGGCTAGGGTTAGGGAAATGTTGATAGAGAAGAGAGGAAGAGGGGATTTAGGGGATTAGGTTTAGGGTCGTTTGGTGAAATTAAAAAAGGAAATGGATCCTGGACCGTTGATCTTCTGAGATCAACGACCAGGATTCCATCTAGGTTTGGGGCGGGTTGGAAGAATTGGGGTTTGGGTATTGGGTTGTGATCCTAATTGGGATGGGGGTAATAGTTTGGGCTAAGGTCCGAAATTAAAAGTGGCTATTTGTTAAATACCCAATATATTGACATGTATGCATGAAAAGGATTTAAAATAATTACTTAATATTATAAAAATTTAAAATTTCATTTTCTTGTGAAAATAATTATGCACATGTGGGCTATTATTGCAAAGTTATTGCAATTATAACCCTAAAAATGTAAATATGGTTGTTCAAGAAAGAATTAAAGCTTAGTATAAATATAAATGATAAAATTAAACATTAAGACTATTATAAAACTATTTGTGATGCAATTGGTAATTATTTATATATAATAAAAATACTGGGATAAATTAATTGAAAATTCTTAAAAAAAAATGCAGAAATTATGGAAAAATATTAGTTCATGTTGATATATGCATTTTGAAAATAATATAGGAAAAAATTGGGTATCAACATCTATAACTCTTTTCCTCATCTTCCCTTCCAGCTCCATCAGACCTTGCTCCAGTTATTCTAGCCTTCCTTTCGATCTGGTATCCATTTCCCTCCATTCATTGATTAATTCCATATCAGTCTTATGTTGTTCCACATGCTCAGCCTCGGACTCGTGAACCCTTTTGCACAGTCTGTTATACTTCACCTGTTCTTTGGCAGCTTCATCTATGACTCTGTTTCCTTGACTGACCCCTGGCTCGACTATTCTCGCTATGCAGTCTTCCAACCACGATGGGTAAAAGTACACATGCCCTGCATGATATCAATCCGGCTTGATGGTGTCCCTTTCTATAATAATCTTCAAGTTCCACATATGTTGAGCTTCACATTTATATGGGATGTCATCATCTTGGAAATCTGCCCTGTAGTGACTCATTTTGGAGACTCGTGGTATAATCTGGTTTCTACCAGCTTGTCTCATGACCCTGATAGGAACATAGGGGTGTATACCCCTTAACCCGATCAACACCAAGTGTGGGGAATCCCTAAATCAGATGATGAACTCACAAGTGGGGAACCACTCGAACATTCAGTGAACCTGGTCCGCAGTGAAGTTGTTGAAAAATTTCACCTATCTGTATCATTCTCCGGTTGAGCAAAGCTGTCTGGGATAAAGGTAATTCTATTGGGGTGATGAAAGGATATGTGATTGTTCCACGGTCTTCGTGGAAAGTCTTGGAGATATTGACCTCTCTGGAAATGTTCTAGCAACCAAATCTGTAGTAGTAGATTACAACCCTCGAAGTGCTTGAACCCCCTATGGCAGCGATCCAAGGCCCGATATATGTGTGCTATAATCATAGGGACTATAGTATACGTTTGTCCCTCCATTCCCTGCATTAAGTCTTTGTTTACCATGGCCAGTCTGGTGTGAATTTTGTCCATTTTTCTTCGATACACTATCATACCCAAGAAGCAGACAACAAACACGAAATCCCTGCGATGAATCCAACCCAAGGAAGTGATGGAGAACTCGTCAGAAAGATGCAGTAAGATTTGCTATGACCGTATCATTCATAAAGGAAGTTTAAGGGTATATAGGACTTCTTCAGGCACACTAAGTCGTCATTCTTTTTTAAACCCATCATTTTCAAAAACCCTTTGGGAGTGCGATTTTTCGGCACCAATAAACCGGAACTGTCTCATGGTAGTCCAGTGAATCTCCCTATTTCTCCAAAAGAGGGGTCATTTATATGTTGCCAAAATGGAATACGATCAGTTCTCCGTCCCAGAATATAGTGGCTGCTTCGATCAACATGTTGTTTGGTTGGATATCTAATAAGGAATGTAGGTTTCCAAGGACTCTTTTCACATGGTTTTTATCACTTCACAGAAGGTCTTCCCGCCAATCTAGCAACAATGGTGGTATTTTACGGACCATGCCGAACCTGGGGACTTCGTGCCTCATTTTCTGCAAAACAAATAAGGTTAGACCCTTTCCCTTTCCAGATTCGACTATTTATACATTAACGATTAGCATAATGGCACTTATTTCTCCGAATTAATGCACGATCGTGGTTGCGTCAGTTGGGATTATGCAAATCCGGATGGACTTTGGACAAGGCTTTTCTTCAAGGGTTATTATGTGGACAACATATTAACCCATGCTAGGTTTGACCATGATGCATGTACAGTTATAATCAGAGTAAGGTTTCTATAGAGGTCTAGACTGGTACCCTCAAGAGAACAACTTGAGGGGGAAAGGTATGGAATCGTCGACTGCACCGCTGATTCTAGTTTTACCGCAAATAAGCCTTTCCAAATTCAAATAGGGTGATATAGGAAGAGCGCAAACACTCATAAAGCATTACTATGGTATTAATTATGCACGAGTGCAATATGATGTAGAGCATGATTTATGCAATAGAAAATAGCATGTTGTCATGTATTTGAACGATGAAAAATGTTAAATGCGAGATTTAATAATTGTAAAGGCATTTAAGAAAGAAAACAAGGGGACAAGTTAGTTTCCATAGTAAAGAGTAATAAAACAAGAAAGAGAAATCGTAAATGACTGAAGATAGGCAAATAAATCCACATAAAGTGGGAAGGGGAAGGGGTATGCAACTATTTACGGAATAATAAAGGCATGCTTAAAGACTAATTCACAAAAATCAGGTTCGTTATGGTAAGAGCCTAAAAATATCCCCAGCATAGTAACCATGCTGTCGCGCCCCCTTTTTCTCATGAAATCGTCTTTCAACGTTTTGGGACAACTCCATTTTCGGGATGGGTTTGAAATTTGAAGAGTGGTCACCTAACGGATTAAGTTGCGTTAGGGCACCTAGAGCAATTAACTCATTTAACCAGTTTACAACACCAGAGATCGGGTAAGGGCTCAAATTACCTTGAGGGGAAGGTTTTAGGAACCTACCCCTTGAGGTCTACAAAGGTGGGTCCCGGCCGAACTTAAATTAAGAGAATTAGTCTAAAATGGGAGAAAGCAATTTGGACAAATATGATATTCAATCTATTTTAAACAGGAGTATGGGGGTCCTATGTTTTTTAGCCTATAGGATCATTCCATGCAATACTTTGCAACTCCCTCAAGTCAGGGTGTTACTCATAGTATTAACACATGGACTATCATCTCCTTACTATCCAATTACTATCTTTAAGTTGTTACTTAAGTTTTCTAGTAGTTTCTAGCTCGTTCCTTATGTGTGCACTACCCGTCCCTTGCCTACGGCCCTGGAGGTATTAGGACCTCTATTTGGAATTGTTCTAGACCAACCTATGTTACTAAAAATGTAAAATATAGGCGACAAACAAAAACAAATAGGACTTTCAGATAAAGAACAAGTATGGGCTCACATTGACCTCCACACATAGACAACCAAAGCACACAATTAAACCATCCAGTTTTATTAACCTTTAAGGTCCTATAGGTAGGATATCTATGCGAGAAAAAAGAGTGGAGATGCAGTTTTATTATTAAGGCGAGTATTAAAACCTGTTGTTTGCCTACTAATTTTATTCAGTATGAATCTGGGAACTCAGATGGTAATATATCAAAATTATAAACCCAGAATCATTATTAAGTCCTACATATATATTGCTTAATCGATTGACAATAGCGATTGAATTCAGAATCGATCGACAGAACCCTAAAGGCATGATTCCTACGATCTTGTTGATTTTAGACCCCTGATTTCTAGGTATAGCACTGATTTTAACTTATAAAGACAGGTTATTCCTTTTTCAATCCTATAGGTATGCTTTCTAATTGTTTCATTGACTTAAATCGTATAAGCATGATTTCTAAATGTTGAATTGACTTAAACCTGATAGGAATGATTTCTAGGTCTGAGGCTAATTGTTCATCCTATAGGCATGATATCTATTAACTGTGTGTGGGCAGAAATTAAACAGATTGTCGGGAAGGATAATTAACTCAAAAACAAGGTCCTATAGGCATGATTGCTAATGCACATTTCTTAGAAATATGTATAGATCTTATGGACAAGATTTCTATCATGCAGATATAAATACATAATTAAAACGACAGTCTATAGGCAGGATTTCTAACTTGCAAATGTAAAACACATAATTAAAACATAAGTCCTATAGGAAGAATTTCTAAGCATAGTATAGGACTCATACAGTGAACATAATTAATAGCATGATTGAATCCTATAGGCAGGGTTTCTACCCAATTTGACAAAATAATATAAGAATTAAAAACCCAATTTTACTAGATATCCCCAAATATGTTATTACAGAATTATTACAGCCCAAATATAAAATGAATTACATAATGGTAATAGTTACACTATAGGGAGCCTTCATAGGCCCAAATAAACTTGGGGACCAGGCCTTCCAACCATAACCATTTTGAAGCACATCATAGGGATTCATAGCATATTAGAACCAGGTTTCCAGTGTGTCAAAATTCTCAAGGGCCGCAGAGGACCCAGGGCAATGCTCACACTGGAACTACACATTCAGAAGATAGTTCATAAGAAATTGGAAAATCGGTCCCCAGTGTGTCAGAGTTCAAAGGAGTCTCATGTGGACCCTAGGTAGTGCTCACACCAGGGTGGTTGAGAGACTAAATGACTAGGAGGGGTTTTTAAAATTAGTACACAAAAAGGAAAGAGGCATGTTTTAAAAATAGTTGGATTTCAGAAGAAACATGATTCAGAACATAATGTTGCAGGTTGAACTGCACCAAGAAAACAAACAGAATTCATGCTCAGAACACATAGCTCAAATAAATTGAAGTCTAGTGAAGTTAAATATTTAGACTACTACTTAGGACAATCATCACCAAAACAATTAGGTAAAACAATTAGGTTGGCTAGATACATGAAATAAACAGATAGGTCAGCGGAGTTAAGCAACAAACTAGGTTATTAAATGTTTATAATGTTTTGCAAAGTTCAGAACAGGTGCAGGATCAGTGAAACAGACTAAACCTTAAACCAACTTATGAGAGTATTCATATTATTCAAATAACTTAGTCCTAAGTTAACAGTTGCTAAATGAAGTCGTAGGATTATGTAGAGGATAAAATCATAATGGGAATTAAAGTAGGGTAGTCAAACAAAGCATAGATAATGAAAGTGCAAAGGTTAGGGCATACCAGTTGAGAAGAAAGCAAGTAAATGTTCAATAGAAATTAAGTTCCAAAGTAATTTGGCCTTGGCTTTCAGCCGGCCAAAACAATAAACACTTAGTACAGAAATCAGAACACCAGAGAGAGATTTAAGTTTTTTAGTGAGTAAAATATGAGAGTTCGAGTCTGCTAAGGGAAGAGGGAGAATGGGTTTAAATAGCACTGAATTAAGCAGACAAATAAGGTAACAAGTAAATCATACATAATTAAGGAATGAAAATAAAAGTAGAATCGATTTAAGGTCTGCTTCAATCAATTAACAGAGCATAGCATCATAAAACTAGGAAAGTACTACTTAAATTAGGGAAACTATTATATGGAATCAATCAGTAGTCAAGTACCAGATCAAATAAGGTAAGGAAATAATGAGAACAGGTAAATCGAACAAAATACGAAAATACCAGTACCACACAAGAAAGGAAAGATTGAAATCTTAGCAAAGATTTCAAAACCCTAATTCGGGGTAAGTAAAATTAGTCAGCAATTAACAGCCAGAGTTAAATGTACATAGAGACAGATAGATAATCAAAACCCCTAAGTTTAATATACGTAAAAGTAGGCAGAAATATAAAAGATCTTTTAATAAAAATGCACAAAGACATATAGATGGAAATAATAAAAGTTTGATATTTGTTCGATTTTGAAGAATCAAGAACCCTAAATTTTAGGGTAAGTAAAAATTAGCGTAAATAACCAAAGGAAAACTATAAAAATGCATAGAGATGAAAATACGGAAACATTAAAGGAAAAATATTTGAGGAATAGAAAATAATTTTAGATCCTGGAAAGATTTGAACCCTAGTTTTAAGGTAAGTAGAATATCTAACTGAAAATAGGCGGATTCGATGAGTAACAAGGTGAATAGTAACATTAAAACGAACTAAAATGCTCCAAATCTGGTTCGAACCAGATATCCAAAACCCTAACTGAAAGATACGAAAATATATTCGTACTCACAGAGGTGGGGATGAATATAGACGGAAATAACCAAAATATAAAAGATTTTGAACCAAATCTGGTTCGAATTTCTTGAGATCCACTTGCCATTTGAGGCAATCCAGTCAAGTAATATCAAGAACAGGTAGCTGGTAAAGGAGTATGACTAGATACGGCAAGGAATCCCGAAATGATTACATTTCTGGGTAGGAGTCACAAGGAAATGGTGACAACATATTAGGGTTTGGGAAGGAAAGGGGGAGAGACGAGAGTGTTTGAGGGCGGTGAGTGGGTGGTAAATGAATTAGGGTTGGGAGATGATCAATTAAAATAAGGGAAGTAATTTGATCTTTTGAGATCAATGGCTGGGATTTTCAAGGGCTTGGGTCAGGGTTTTAAAATGGGTATGGTTTTGGGTTGTACGGGTATGGATATTTGGGTACTGGGTTGTACGGGTATGGGGTATTGAGCTAGTTAATGTATTGGGATGGGGGTAATTGGGTTAGTATAGGTCCGAAATTAATTAGAAAAAGGGCTAGATTTTAAATACCCAATTAAATCAGTAAAATAATTTATAAATATAATTAATAAATAGTAAAAAATGTCGTTTGTGAATGAAAATGATTTAAAATAATTACTTAATATTATAAAAATATAAAAAGTCATTTTCTTGTGTAAATAATGTAATTATGCATATAAGTGGCCATTATTGCGAAATATTGCAATTATAGCCTAAAGATTCGAATATAATTATACATAAAATGTTTAAAGCTTAATATGAATATAAAAATAAGTAATAAATAATTATAAAATTATTTGTGATGCAATTAATAATTATTTAGATAATAAACATGTCGGACTAAATTGATTAAAACCTTTAAAAATTATAAAAAATTATGGAAAAATACTTGTTTATGCTCGTGCACTATTTTGAAAGTATATATGTATTTACAAAATATATATGGGAAAAACTGGGTATCAACAAGGCCAAGCATGATTCGACGTCAAATAACGGAATAGCGAGATATCGGTAATCGACCATGAATCTCGGCGGGAATCTCGGGAGTAATGGGACCGCTTACAGTTTGGCAATCAATCATGGATTTTATTTCTAAAATTAGAGTTGTAGCTTATTTAGGATTCCTCTACTATATAAATAGGAACCTTGTTCATTTGTAACCATCACATACATTCACTGAGAAATAACAATACGCTGTTCTTTTCTTTCTTATGTTTTACTATTGTTCTTATTGTTCTTAACATCTGACCTCGAACATGTTCCTAATCAATGTCGAATTATTTCGACAATACTTGTTTGATTTATTTTTACTGTTTAATTCATTTATTTAATTCGTCATTTATCAATTGATATTGAATTAGATCATGTATCCTTAAAACCACAATATAAGTTTAATTGTTACTCGTATTTCGAGGTAAACAGTTTGACGCCCACCATGGGGCTAAGGATAATAGTGATTGTTCAGTGCTAATTCTGGTAAAACACCCTATTTTACACTTGTTCTTGTCAAGAATTTTTATTTTTAGGTTAAAACATGTCAAACTCACAAAACACATCTACACATGGCGACAATGTCCTCGGACTTCACGGGGAAAACGAGAATATGATCGCTCCAGGAACCGAAGTACCACAAGATGATCTTGGAGGAGCACCGCTTCTTAACCCAGTCGACGTTAGTTCACATGTTGCTCAAAATGCGGACTTAGCCGTAGACCCCGAAGGGAGCGTACACATAGAGGTCGAACTGATGGTCGAGGTACACAGGGCAGAGGAGACGAAGGAGTCAATCTCTAAGTAATATTCAAAATGCTTCAAGCTCAACAAACCGACATTGCTCAGTTGCAAAATCAGCACAGAGCACTAAATAGGGTCGAGTAGGATGTTACTCGTCGTACCGAGTCGATGCCTGAAAGATAGGGTGATAATACGTCGACTACCGATCTTTCCATAATGAGGGTGCTCGAGGAGCTCACTAAGAGAACTGAATCGGGAGAGAAGAAAATCGAGGCCAACGACAAGAAAGTGGAAACTTACAACTCCCGAGTTGACCAGATACCTGGGGCACCAAAAATTGAAGGGAATGGATTCAAAAAAGTTTTTGCAAGAACTGTTCCCTCCGAGCGTGGCTCTGAAGCCCATCCCAAAGAAGTTCTGTATGCCTGACATACCCAAATACAATGGAACCTCTGACCCCAATGAGCATGTTACTTCTTACACGTGCGCCATTAAAGGCAACAATTTGGAGGATGACGAAATCGAGTTTGTATTGCTAAAGAAGTTTGGAGAGACCCTGTCGAAGGGAGCTATGATTTGGTATCACGACTTGCCACCGAATTCCATCGATTCATTTGCCTTGTTGGAAGATTCATTCGTAAAAGCGCACGTCGGGGCGATAAGGTTGCAACCAGAAAATTAGACCTCTTCAAAGTGAAACAGAGGGACAACAAGATGCTAAGGGAGTTCGTATCTCGATTCCAAATGGAACGCATGGAGTTGCCACCAGTAACTGATGATTGGTCTGTTCAGGCTTTCACCCAAGGGTTGAATGAACGAAGTTTGATAGCATCACACCAGTTAAAAAAAAATTTGATCGAGTACCCAGTTGTGACTTGGGCAGATGTTCACAACTGATATCAGTCGAAGATCAAGGTCGAAGAAGACCAACTGGGAGCCCCTTCAGGCTCGGTACATCCAAACCGGTCGACAGGTAATGATCAGAAGGATGTTGATAGAATGAAGGTCGAATAAAGATCGGTACCAGCCATATATTGCATATTGGAGGAATCATGGTCCGGGATTCAATTCCGCCCAGAACGATCGAAGAAGTGACAAAGAGAAAAAATCTCGGGGACTTATGAGTAAAACTGAATTCGACAAAGATGCAGATCCCACAGAAGCACTTCGGCTATCGGAGTACAATTTCAGCATCGATGCATCGGGGATTGTATCGGCTATCGAAAGGATCAAAGATACTAGGTGGCCCAGACCGATATAGACTGATCTTTATCAAAGGAACCCAAATATAATGTGTGAATATCATGGCACACATGGCCATAGGACCGAAGACTGCATGCAGCTAGGGGAGGAGGTAGCTCGACTATTCAACTAAGGCCATCTTCGAGAGTTCCTCAGTGATCGAGCTAAAAATCACTTAAGAGAAAGAGATACCAACATAAAGAACGAACAAGAAGAACCTCAGCATGTTATTCACATGATCGTAGGTGGGATCGAATGCCACAAAGATCTATATTAAAACGCACCAAGGTGTCTATCACCAGAGAAAAACAGACTCGAGACTATGTGCCCGAAGGCACTTTATCATTCAATGACGAAGAAACAGAAGGCATTTCTCAGCTGCACAATAATGCCCTGGTAATTTCTATTTTATATATAAAGTGCAAGTTAAGCGTGTTTTAGTAGATCCAATTAGCTCGGAGAACATCATCAGATTGAGGGTCATAGAGAAACTCGGCCTGCAAGACCAAATTGTACCTGCATCTCGAGTCCTAAACGACTTCAACATGGTCAGTGAAACAACCAAGGGGGAAACCTACCAGTAAACATGGCCGGAACCATCTAAGACACAAAATTCCATGTCATCGATGGAGACATGAGATATAATGCACTGCTCGAAAGGCATTGGATCCATAACATGAGGGCAGTACCATCGACCCTCCACAAAATGATGAAGTTCCGACAATAGATGGTGTGAAAATGATTTACAGGGAACAACATGCTGCAAAAGAAAATGTTTGCAGTTGTTGAGGTGACGTCGATATCAACACCTTCGACCTTAGAAAATCGAGCATCAAAGATAAGCATGCGGCCAAATAGCAATCACCGTCCCTAGCCTCCAGCAAATCAGAGAAACAAGTAGTGGAAGAAAAAGAAGAATAAGAGGATTTTCTAACTCCTCGAACTTTTGTTGTTCCCGAAGAACCAGATGCAACCAAGTCAACGATCGAGGAGCTGGAACAGGTGATACTAAATAAGTATCTACCTGAACGAAAGGTATACCTGGGAATGGGGTTGACCCCCGAACTCAGGAAAAAACTCATTTAATTTCTTATTAATAACATGGATCGTTTTGCATGGTCCCACTTAGAAATGACAAGAATCCCACCGGAGATAACAACGTATCGAATGAGCCTGGATCCCAAGTTCAGACCGATAAAACAAAAGAAGAGGTCCCAGTCCGAGGTAAAGCATGCCTTTATAAAAGATGAGGAGCTACATATCAACACCTAGTTAACAAAATGTTTGAAGAACAAATAGGTAAATCAATGGAATTTTACATTGACAACATGTTAGTTCTCCGCGCAGAGGACCATTTGACTCTTTTGCAGGAAACATTCAAAATCTTGAAGAAGTACAATATGAAGCTCAACCCCGAGAAATGTGCTTTCGGGGTCTGTTCGGGAAAATTTCTCGGCTTCATGGTGTCAAATCGGGGAATCGAAATCAACCCCGATGAGATTAAGTCCATCGAGGAAATCACCATCGTAGATAGTGTAAAAGCCGTACAAAGGCTAATTCGATGGATAACTGCCTTGGGTCGATTCATTTCGAGGTCATCGGATTGGAGCCAGAGGTTCTTCTCCTTGCTCAAAAAGAAAAGTGACTTCGCATGGACCCCGGAATGTCAACAGGCATTGGAAGAATTGGAGCGATATTTATCAAGCCCACCTTTACTTCACACCCTGAGAAGAGCAAGGTATGCAGTTTCCTGTTTATTACATAAGTCGAACCTTAGGAGATGTCGAAACTAGGTATCCACACTTAGAGAAACTGACACTTTCATTAATAAGCGCATCTAGAAAATTAAAGCCATATTTCCAATGTCACCACATATGTGTGATAACCACTTATCCGCTTCGTAACATATAGCACAAGCCCGAATTATCAGGTGGATTGGCCAAATGGGCCATCAAATTCAACGGGTATGATATCGAATATCAACCCCGGACAATCATCAAGTCTCAAATTTTGGCAGACTTTGTGGTCGATGTTGCGCCAACCCTCGTACCTGAAGTAGAAAAAGAGCTTATACTAAAATCAGATACATCATCGGGGTTATGGACCCTCTTCACATATGGTGCTTCGAACGTGAAAGTGTCCAGGCTCGGCATCATTTTGAAGCTGCCCACAGGTAGCATTATTAGAAAATCCATTAAAACGTCCAAATTAACTTACAACGAGGCCGAGTATGAGGCTATGATTGCAGGTCTCGAGCTAACTAAAAGCTTGGGAGCAGAAGTCGTTGAAGCTAAATGTGACTCTCTACTAGTAGTGAACTGGGTGAACGGAACCTTCAAAGTTTGAGAGAATAGGATGCAAAGGTACTGAGAAAAATTGTAGCTAACCTTGCACCGTTTTAAGGAATGGACTCTACAACATAAACCTCAAGAACAAAGCACGGAGGCTGATGCACATGCCAATTTGGGGTCATCGGTTGAAGAAGATGAAATTATCTCGGGGACTGTCCTCTAACTCTAGAGGTGTGTGATCGAGGAAGGACATGCTGAAATAAATTCTACGAGCTTAACCTGGGCCTGAAGAAATAAATACATCGAGTACTTGAAGAACGAGAAGCTTCCATCGGATCCCAAAGACTCGAGGGCCTTACGCACTAAAGTCTCTCGTTTCATATTAGACAAAGACAGAAGATTATACGGAAGGACATTCGATGGACCATTGGTAGTATGCTTGGGACCGGGAGATACTGACTATGTTTTGAGAGAAATCCATGAAGGCACTTGTGGGAACCATTCTGGTGCTGAATCACTGGTTCGAAAGGTCGTCAGAGCAGGATATTAGTGGGATAGCATGGAAAAGGACTATAAGGAGATTGTTCGAAGATGCAACATATGTCAAATATTTGCACCGATGATCCACTAGCCCGGAGAACAACTTCACTCGGTCCTATCCCCATGGCCATTCATTAAATGGGGAATGGACATCGTTGTCCCTCTTCCATCGGCCCCAGGTTAAAGCTAAGTTCATTTTGTTTATGACTTACTACTTCACTAAATGGGTTGAAGCAGAGGCCTTCAAAAAGTCAGGGAAAAAGAGGTGATAGACTTCATATGGGATCACATCGCATGTCGATTTGGGATACCCGCAGAAATAGTATGTGACAATGGAAAACAGTTCATCGGCAGCAATATAAAGAAATTCCTCGAAGATCACAAAATAAAGAGGATACTATCAACAACATATCACCCTAGTAGGAACGGACAGGTCGAATCAATGAACAAAACTATCATCCAAAACTTAAAGAAAAGTCTAAACGAAGCTAAAGGGAAATGGAGGGAAATATTGCCCTAGGTCCTATGGGCATATCGAACGACATTGAAGTCCAGTACAGGAGAAACTCCATTTTCCTTAGTGTATGGATCCGAAGCTTTGATACCGGTCGAAGTCGGAGAGCCCAGCGCCAGGTTTCGACACGCAACAGAAGAATCATACCACAAGGCCATGAATACCAGCCTCGAGTTGTTAGATGAAAAATGAGAAGATGCACTCGTTCGAATGACCGTACAAAAACAATGAATCGAAAGGTACTACAACAGGAACAAACCTTCGCCACTTCAGAGTCGGGGATTTAGTCCTAAGAAAGGTCACCGTCAACACTCGAGATCCTAATGAACGAAAAATCGGCCCAAATTGGGAAAGACCCTACCAAATCCTCGACGTAGTTAGAAAATGATCTTACAAACTCGGAATGATAAGAGGCAAACCACTGATGAATAACTGGAACATATCACTTCTTAAGCGATACTATTGCTAAGGTATGACTTTATCTTTTCTTTCGTTTCTATACATATTCGGAACTAACTCTTTACAGGATTCCGACCAAAGATATTGAGACCTCAGGTTTTAAAGTACGTGTTAAACTCTTTTTCCCTTAGATCAGTTTTTATCCCAAATGGGTTTTTCCAGCAAGGTTTTTAACGAGGAAAATCTCATGTGCTACTTGAGGATAATTCAACCCCATCCAAGGCTTCTTTGCAATCAACCTCGAATATTGGGGGGAATCACCCTCGGATGTTATGTGTTCAAGAAATGTACCTCGTGTCAATGGGACTCGATAGGGAAAATTTTGTAGTGGGCCAAACTGTCAAATGAACCGTGTCCATATAGATTAGCCGAGTCCCGACAACATAACATGTACGCATGTACAAATTCTTCAAAGAACCATTCTCTCTTTATTGAACATCTCGTGTCTCAAAGAAAATTCTCTATTATACAAATCGCATATTTACGATTCTGGTCTATTATGCAAAACTGATACTTGTGAAAAATGGCTCAAGAGAAGTACAAACGTAATCCGAACACTCAGGGACTGCGTACTCGAATTATCTAAATTCGAAGTCACAAGACCTCAAAAAGGCACCACTCGATGTATAGGCCAAGGCCATCATACTCGGGGATAATTCTAAGAGGCATACCCGAAGGCTACAACCACATTCAAGGATACGTCCAAAATAACGCAGCTCGAAGACGTTTGAATTCTGAAATAAATAAAATACCTTCAAATACTTTTAAAAACCGGTTAAAAAGCTACCCTCGGCAAAGTAATTAAAAAAGGGGTTTGATAAAATCAGCCCTCAAATAACTAAAAGGCTTCGATAATATCAGCCTCCGAAAAACCTTAAGAGCTATTGAACTGTCTTAACGTAAACATGTTGAGACACAAAAAGAAAAAAAGCGTTCCAATCATCGGACCCTCGAAAAACCCAACGGGTATAAAAAACATATGCTAAGGAATAAAGAAATTTTCACTATGTCTTTTAAGCCGAAAAGGGGAAAATAATAGCCATTTTATGAGGCCAAATCGACCCAATCTAAAGAGCCTTAGGGCTAATACAATTGGAGTTCGAGACCTCATTCTCACTCAATTCGGACCCAAGGGTTCTGCTATTCCGAGAAAAGTTTATTATGGCTTGAGGAATCACCAAAAAACCCTTAGGGATATATTGCTATAAAGCTCAAAACTTACCCATCTTTTGATAAAAGCCTACGGGTTTGCTTTGTTCTAAGGTCAAAATTTATTCGAACTTGGCTATAAAAATAATGTCTATGGATTCGATCAGGCCACCCGAGATAAAGTCTTGAATAAATTTCCGAGCTCGGGGACATACCCTCATCTAACTAAAAGGAAAATCTGAAGGCCCACTCCGAATTCGAACCAAGGTTCACTCGGTTACCCATCACTTGGTCAAAATCCAAGGGTTGTTCTATTCTAAGTTCGGAACTTGCTCTCAAAGATAATATGGCAATGGCATCGATAAAGCCCGAAATATCAATTTATCGTTAGCTCGAGGATCCATTTTTAAAACCTAAGGGTTTGATTCAAGTTCGAAGCAGTATTTGTTCAAACCACAACAACTTAAATCTTCATAAGGAAAAGTAGAATCTACTGCGAATTAGAGGCAAACTAGAATAAGAGACTTTTTATTTATAGAAAGTTCTTACAAGGGCCACACGGGGCCTTACACACAAAAGATAAAAAAGAATAAAAAAAAAAAAAAGGCCTAGTTCACTCGGGAGCCACATCCTCGGGAGCTGCTTCTTTGACGGCCTCATCCCCATATTCTCCACTTCTGGACCTGCCTTGGCTACCCTCTGCATCATCATCCTCATCATCAGAGGAAGTAATGTGCCTGGCTTCGGTCTCAAGCTCTTTGGCCCGAGAAATTTCCTCCGAATGGTCAAAACCTCGAGCATGAATTTCCTTGAGGGTTTCCCTCTGGGGTTGGCATTTGACAAATCATTACGCCACTGATCCCGGTCAGAAGCCTCCCTTTAGATGCGTATGAACATCCTTAACATCAACATTAGCCCGACACATGGCAATGGACTTATCCGCCATGACCTTTGTCTTCTTGATTTCTGTCTTGGCCTCAGCTAGACCAGCTTCAAGTTCCTCGATCCTCTTGGCCTAGGCCGAGCTTTTCTCTTTAATCCTTCGAAGCTGGGCCTCAACTAAGGATAAATTTTCCAAGGCTGCCTCCTTTTCCGCAGCTAGGTGGTCCATGCTCCCTTTCCACCGATAAAAATCGGCCTTGACCTGATCGACATCTGCCCGGAGCAGCTCAATCCTTTATACCTTCTGCTGCAGCTGAGACAACGAAGTGTTCACTTCCACAATCGAGTTGATTCCATACTTTATCAGAAGGACGGTTTCCTGTTTATCTAACTCGACCTCTTCTTCACGAGCCTTGGCCAGGTCCTCTTGAAGGTCCTTTATGACCTTCTCCTTTTGGCCACAAAGTATCTTGAGAGAATTTCTCTCTTCCTAGATCTTCTGGAGTTCGGTCTCACACTGACTATGGTCAGCTCGATACATACCAGAGGCCTATACAAGGAAGAAAACACAATTTATATTTATATAGAAAGAGGCGAAGGAAAAGGACCAACAAGCGACCGGTACTTACCTGGGAAAAGAGACGTTGGGCTTCCTCCACAAGGATCGAAGCATCATTGATGGAAGAGAAATAATTGACCCCTACAAAGCAATCCCGGAAAGGATCACCTTCACTAGAGCCTCCGCCAATCTCGGGAATCTTCAACCCTCGGTCCTCCCTTATTGCCTCTACAGAAAAGACCGGTAGCGAAGGTAGTTGAACTATTATCATGGCCCCGAGAAAATCGCATGGGGCGCTCTGACCGATCTTTTGAGTCATGGAACCGGCCCCACCCGGTGTAGAAGTTGTTGATCGAGAAACAATATCAAACTCTGGAGATTCGGGATTCATGCCTGAATTTTTCTTCGAAGCCTCCTCGACACGAGGCTTAATTGCAGCAGGCAGCAGCTCGGAAGGTGTGGCGATTTCGACGGCCTTTCTGGGACGGACCACCAGCACCGATGTATCTTCTTCTTCCTCATCCTCATCTCTGTTTTTTTGGATCGTATCCTCCGAGAGAGCGGCCATTTTCCTCCTCACCCTTTGAGGTTTGGGCTTGGGGACCTCAGACTGAAAGGCATTTTTTCTCTTTTTATCCTTTTTCGGCTTCGGAGCTGAGGACTTGGCTTCTCCTCCTTCACTTGAAGGCCTCAGAATGGCATCCTTGGTCAAGCCTGCATGAAACAAGATTAGTAGTGAACGGAGTATGAAGTTACTTTAGAATACATAGGGGGAGACCCTTACCATGGTTCTTGGCCTCCCACCTTCCCTTTTCCAAATCCCACCATGCTCGTTCGACGCGAGTAGAAGTGGAGGCTAGCTTTTTGACCCAATCTACGAGATTGGTCAGCGCTTGAGGCATCCAAGGAGCGGCTGCATATCGAAGGGAAATATTAGACAAAGTTAAGAGAAATACAAGAATCGAGATATGAGGAATCACTTACGATCGAGGTTTCATTCCTCAGGGAACGACATCTTCTGCTTCGGTATTATATCACATGTCCTCACTCGTATGAACCGGCTCATCCAACCTTGATCCTTATCCTCGTCGATACTCGAGAATAAGGCATTTGTTGTCCGACATTGAAGCTTTATCAGCCCACAATAGAGTCGAGGCTTGTACAACCGTATAAGGTGGTTCAGAGTGAATTTCCAATCCCCCAGCCTCATTGGAGAAAAAGTACAACATGATTACTATGCGCCATAGTGAAGGGTGGATCTAACCGAGGGTAATTTCAGACCTTCTGCAGAAGTCGAGAATCACGGGGTCGATGGGACTCAGTGTGAAGGGGTAAGTGTAAACACTTAAGAACCCCTTCAAGTGTGTAGTAATGCTCTCTTCCGGGGCAGGAATGTGCACCACTACCTCAGAACCCCATTTGCAGTCCTTCTCCATCGACTCGATGAGGTTCTCCGTAATCGATCACATGTACTTCGACACATGTTCGCATCGGCCCGGTACCGATCAGGGGTTCTCGACTTTGAAGTCGGATTTTAGAATGCATGGGCCAGGAACATATTCGTGGTGGTGGGGGGGAGGGGTTCTACCATCGTTTTATCACTGGCCGACCGTGAGGAGGAAGATGTAGCCTTTTCTTTCCGTGGCACAGCCTTGACAGTTTTCTCCATTTGTGTGACCGAAGAAAGTTGAATACAGGTATAAAATTGGTGGTCCGGTGAGAACAACAACGACGTAACAGGCGGAGACAAAGGGAAGAAGAGAAGAGTTAGAAAGCTGAGGGTTTTAATCAAAGCAAAAGTAAAGTTTGATCCAATATAGGAGGTGATATTTATAAACTTGTGGCGACGCTTCGATGGCACTAGTGGCCGACCGCAGGCTGACATGCATTGATGATTTGGGGAACCGAACTGACAAGATGTTTCATTCACATCCATCGCTTACGTCATGAGGACGACATCACAATCGAGGTATCAGGGAATCGAAGCTTAGATCGTTTCTTATAATTTTATTCTAAGAAACACGGGGACTATATGTATACAGTTAAAATCGAGTATGTATGATTTTATAGGCTCGAGATATTTCCTCGAGAATAAGTTCATAATGTACCGAGCTTGAGTTCGAAGACTTGTGGATCAAAGTACTCGCTGGGAATCGAGGCCAACATGATTCGACATCGAATAACGGAAAAGCGAGATATCGGTAATCGACTATGGATCTCGGTAGGAATCACGGGAGTAAGAGGGCCGCTTACAGTTATTGTCAATGAATTGTGAATTTTATTTTCGAAATTAGAGTTGCACCTTGTTTAGGATTCCTCTACTATACAAAGAGGAACCCTGTTCATTTGTAACCATCACATACATTCACTGAGAAATAACAATACGCTGTTCTTTTCTTACATAAATTTTACTACTGTTCTTATTGTTCTTAACATCTTACCTCGAACATGTTCCTAATCGAGGTCGACTTATTGCTACAATACTGGTTTGATTTATTTTTACCGTTCAATTCATTTATTTAATTCGTCATTTATCAATTGGTATTGAATTAGATCATGTATACTTGAAACCACAATATAAATTTAATTATTACTCGTATTTTGAGCTAAACAAACTTGCTCCTTATTACATGAACGTTAAGGACATTTACTAATAAAGAGCATAGATTCATGTGAAAATGCTTGTACGTATTTCTCAAAGGAGGGATATCATTTGACGATTTGCGGTTCAAGTGTGCCTCTCCATGCTTTCTGAGTGACATGACCCAAATTAAGGAGATGAATGTACAAGTTGGCAATGATGAGGTAATATCTTAATTACCATCTGAAAGAAAATTAATGATTACTAATTCTGGTTTCTTTTCTATTTTATTGACAATTTAGAAGTGAGACCCGATAGAAAAATTATTTTGCAATCTCAAAAAGAACTATTTCAAAACTATCTCTAAATTCATTTTTTTAATGTTATATTAATGAGTCTTTATTACAGTAATTATTTTAAATATATTTGTTACAGAAAATTAGTTTAATTTTTATTTCAATTGGCACAATAAGTTTGACTATTGAATGCTCATTAGTGTGAATTTGAACCTTAGCATTGGGAAAATCCAAATGAGCAGCCTAAATGGCTTTTAACTTTACGTATTGTAACTTTAAAGAAAGCCGTTATGGCTTGGACGTTACCTATCAGATACCATTGGTTTTTTTGGACTATATATATTTCTTTATTTTCATCTTCTAAGTAGAGTGAAAAAAGTTAAAAATTTTCTTCCCTTTTTTGTGTTGAGTTTTCTTCTCATTAATATTTGTTGTTTCTGCTCATAATTATACTAGAAGATCTTGTTAAATTTTGGGGAATACACATAATAATATTTATCACGGTGTGGGCGAAATATCCTTAAGGACAGTGTTTTTGACTCGCGTCAAGCTAAATCTTGTTCTCCATAATCCAATATTTTTACAACAACCTTAAGGATATTTGCACGTTGTTATCGTGGAGAATAACACTATTAATGTTGTTGTTGATGCTACTACACCTGCTGCACCAACTATTTCTGTTGTTGTTCCATCACCAATTACCGATGTCAAATCTTTCCTGATGTTTCGAAATAGGGATTTTTGGTGGAGATAATTTTAAGCACTTGCAGGAACACGTGCATTCTATTTTGGATATGCATGGGAGTTGGTTTTGCACTTACTGATCCTAAGCTAACTTAAGCATCTTCCATTCAGATGGATCAATGGGTTCATGCTAATAAGATATGTGACATATTATAATTTTTACTCTTTCTAACCAGGTGTTCGATGTCTAAGTTTCCTACAAGGAGGCAAAAGAAATTTGGAAGTCAATGATAACAAAGTACAGTGGTGAAGATGTTACTAAACAAAAGTTTGTAATTGAAAATTACCACAAGTGAGAGATGACGGGGGACAAGGACATATTTGATTGCACAAATCAACGAATATCACAGTTGATTGAATATCTCAAACCTGAAGATATTTCTCCGCCCGAACAGTTTGTTGTTGGTATGATTATAGAAAAAACATCCCAAATCTTGGAGAGACTACAAACAACAATTAAAGGACAAACACAAGTAATTGTCGTTGAAGGATTTGGTCAAGCACATTATAATTGAAAATACCAACCGCAAACAAGTTTTTGCTGACAAAGGAAAGGAGTTTACTACAAAATCTAACCTTGTGGAGGATAACAAGCGGCAAAACAAATCAAACAACAGGTACAATAAAAGAAATAGTTATAACCCCAAAACCAACAATCAAACCTTCAAGAAAAAATGAAATTGTTTTGTGTGTGGCAAACCTGGCCACCATGCTGCTCAATGTGAGAAAAGGTTTTTGAATGACAATCCCAGTAAGGCTAAAGTTAATTTAACTGAAGCCAAAGCGGATGACATAATTGCTGCAGTTGTTTTCCAAGTAAACCTTGTGGCCAATGTGAAATATTGGGTGTTAGATTCTGGTGCCACTAGACATATATGTGCTAACGAAAAAGACTCTGTGTCTTACATCCAAGTTGAGGAAGGAGAAAAGGTCGTATATCTTGGTGATCAAGGACTACTCCAGTTCTTGTAAACGGCAAAGTTCTTTTCAAACTCACATCCAGCAAAACTTTGGCATTGAATGACGTGTTGTATGTTCCTAGTATCTGAGCCAATTTGATCTCTGTGGGATTATTTGAAAAAGTGGGGATGAAAGTTTGTTTTGAATCTGATAAGATCGTGTTGACCAAGAATAATAATTTTGTTGGAAAGGTTATTATAACCATGACTTGTTTGTACTTAATGTTATGAATGAAAATGCTTGTACTTCTGCTTATTTGATTGACTCTTTTAATTTATGGCATGCTAGATTATGACATGTAAGTTTATCTTATATTAAGAAGATGCATTCTGAATGTTTTATTTCAAATATTTATAAATGTGAAATTTGTGCAGAAGCTAAACAAACTAAGAAATCATGTGCTTCCGAACATAAAAAATCTGAATTATTAAGTCTAAGTCATACTGATTTATGAGACATGAAACAAACTATTACTAGAGGAGGGAAAAAATATTATGTATCTTTTATAGACGATTTTTTTAGATATACAAAAGTTTATTTTGTTGAGAAATAAAGATGAAGTTTTTGATAAGTTTTTACTTTATAAATCTGAAGAAGAAAATCAGTTGGATAAGAAAATCAAAAGAGTTAAATCCGATAGAGATGGTAAATTTATTTTGTTGAATGATTATTATGAAACAGAAGGCATAATTCACGAGATAAAATAGGACCTTAAAGGAAATGATGAATAGTATGCTTGTTAATTCTGGTGCTCCAGATAATATTTGGGGTGAAGCCATATTATCTTCCGGTCATTTACAAAATAGGATTCCCTATAAGAAAACGGGTAAAACTCCTTATGAGTTATGGAAGGGTTATCCGTCTAACTTGAAATATTTCAAAGTATGGGGGTGCCTTGTTAAAGTTATGTTATGTGATCCTAAGAAAAGGAAAGTAGAGTCTAAAACGTCTGATTGTATGTATATTGGATATGCTGAAAGTAGTGCAGCATATAGATTTTTAGTAGTCAAAAGTGATGTGCTTGAACACAATACTATTGTTGAAACAAAAAATACTGAATTTTTTTAAAATATTTTTCCTTAAAAATTTGAGAATATTTCTGATGCACCTATTATTCCAAGTGATAATATTTTACATGTTCCAAATATTCAAAATGATTTTGAAAGTGAGGACATAAGAAGAAGCAAAATACCAAGGAAAGAAAAATATGTTGGTAATGTTTTTATACTTTTCTTGTGAATAATGATTCTTTAACATATTTTGAAGTTATTTCTTCGTCTGATGCCTCAGTTTGGAAAGAAGTATTGATGTAGAAATAAATTCAATTTTACAAAATAAAACTTGGACTTTAGTTGATTTACCTCCAAGAGCTAAACCTATTGGTTGTAACTAGATTTTTAAGAAGAAACTCAATCCGGATGGTTCCATTGATAAATACAAAGCTAGACTTGTTGCAAAGGGTCTTACTCAAAAGCAAAATATTGATTATTTTGATACTTATGCTCTTGTACCTAAAATTTCCTCAATTTGTGTTTTACTCGCCTTGGTTTCTTTTTATAAACTGTTTATTGACCAAATGAATATTAAAATTATCTTTTTAAATGGTGATTAGAAAAGAAAATTTACATGGAGTAACCTGAGGGCGGTACAGTGTCTGGCGATGAAAACAAAGTATGTATATTGCTAAGATCTTTGTATGGTCTAAAACAAGCACCTAAATAGTGGTATAAAAAATTTGATCAAGTATTGATTAATGATAGTTTTTCATCAACTGAAGTAGATAAACGTGTTTATACAAAATTTGTAGATGGTACATGTGTTACTTGCATTTATGTGGATGACAAGCTTATTTTTAGTTCTAGTATTGATTTGGTATATAAAACCAAGTTTTTGTCTTTCAATTTTGAGATGAAAGACATGGGAGAAGCTAGTATTATTTTATGCGTGAAAATTATAAGAGATTCCAATAACTTGATGTTGACTCAAGAATATTATGTTGAAAGAATTCTTAAAAAGTTTGACAATTTTGATGCGGTACCTGTAAGCACTCCTTACGATGCTAGTAGTCAATTAAAAAAGAATAAGGGAGATGTTGTAGATCAAAATAAATATGCTTAAATTATTGGTAGTCTAATGCATTTGATGAATTTCACTAAACCTGATATTGCATATGTTGTGTGTAGATTGAGTAGGTATACTCAAAACCCAAGTCATGATCATTGGAATGCATGAGTAAGAGGAATAAAATATTTGAGAGGGACCATGAACTATGGTATTAAATATAGTAGATTTTCCACTGTACTAGAAAGATACAGTGATGCCAACTGAATTTCTAATTCAGATGAGATAAAATCCCCTAGTAGTTATATGTTCACCCTTGGTGGGGGTGATGTGGCATGGAAATCAGCAAAATAAATAATAATAGCTAGATCTACATTGAAATTTGAGTTTTTGGCATTGAAATTGGCTGGAAATGAGGCCAAGTGTTTAAAAAACCTTTTTGCAAGTATTACACTAGGAATAAAACTGATACCTTATGTGTTGATGCATTGTGATTGTAAAGCTATAATAGTCATTGCTAAAAATAAATTCTTCAATGAGAAGAGTAGACATATTCGATTGAGACATAATGTGATAAAACAACTGTTGAGAGATGAAATTATTTCCATAGATTATGTGAAGTCAGAAGTGAATTTGGCCGATCCTCTAACTAAACCTTTGGGAAGAAAATTAATATCCAAAACATCGAGGGGAGTGGGACTTTTGACAATTTGAGTTATATAAACTATGATGGTAACCCGACCTATGTGATTGGAGATCCCATGAAGTAGGTTCATATGGGTAATAATAAGTCATTAGTTGATAAAATATGCACTATTAAATTATGTCCCTTCCTATGGTGTGTGTACAGTGCAAGACGTCAAGGAACGTGAGGATGAGTTATTAAACTCTTAATTCAATAATCCATAGTCTTTTATAGATGGCGTGTTGTGCTACAAAATACAGTTGATAGATGGACCTATATGAGTGTGAAGTAGGGCTGCTTCTATGAAATTTATGGCCAAAACTTTCTAGAGCACTCATGAAAATCAGGCGCGCGCATGGCCTATTAGTGCAAAACCGCGACAAACAACAAACTGTGCCAGGGGTATAATGTGATAGATAAGAAACTAAACTTACAAAAGAGTTCTTGGTTCATAGAAGTTCTAAACTTCACAAACTGTTCTTTAAGTTTAATTTTATTTTATCTAGGTCTGGTTCATAGTCCAAGAGACACCAAGTTCGACGCATTATGCTCATTTGTGAAAACCCGCAAAAAATTTTATTTCACTATATTGTTTAATATTCTTTTTGAGATATGTGGGGGATTGATAGAAAAATTATTTTGATATCTCAAAAAGAATTATTCCAAAATTATGTCTAAATTTTTTTTCTTAATATTATATTAATGAGTGTTTATTATAGTAATTATTTTGAATATATTTGTAATAGAAAATTAGTTTAATTTTTAATTTCAATTAGGGATAAATTAAGTTTGACTATTGAATGCTCATCAGTGTGAATTTGAACGTTACCATTCGGAAAATCCAAATGACCAACCTTAATGGCTTTTAACTTTACATATTGTAACTTTGAAAAAGCCGTTATGGCTTGGACGTTACCTATCAGATAGTCCATTTGTTTTTTGGACTATATATATTTCTTTGTTTTCATCTTCTAAGTAGAGCGAAAAAAGTTGAAACTTTTCTTCCATTTTCGTTTGTGCTGGGTTTTCTTCTCATTAATCTTTGTTATTTTTACTCCTAGTTATATTAAAAAAGCTTGTTGAATCCAGGGAATACGCCTAATAATATTATCACGGTGTGGGTGAATAATCCTTAAGGACAGTATCCTTTACACGTCTTAAGCTAAATCTTATTCTCCATAATCCGATATTTTCACAACAAGACCTGCATCAACTATATATGCCAAGAGCTAAATGTGCATAATCATGGGTGGCTTTCCAGCCATGCCCCATGACCCCTTGTTAGCGCCCGTGGCGTCCTAGCAAGCCTCCCAACGCCTAGCGCCATGTATGGCCCCATGGTCTTGGCTGCTCCATGTGACAAGCGCGCATGTCCCTCTGTCGCCCCATTGATATCCCTCGCTGGCGCCTAGCTGCAGGAAGATGCCAACAGTGCAGCGCGTGCAGACCGTGATGCCAAAGAGAAGGTTGCTGACAACGGACCTGTTTCTACCTTGTAGAAAACTAAGTTCTTTTCATTGTAAATATAGAGTAGTTTTATTCCATGTACTTTCATTATGTTGCTCTAGCTTAGTAGGTCAAGTATTGTAACTTTGATTTATTTTTTTAAGCACTATTAGGGGGGGTCAAGAAATCAAACTTTCTAGCATGCAAAGAATTCTCTGTACTGGTGTCTCTCCCTATCGACATCGTGTTGCTTTTATGTAATAGCTTTCATTAATGCAATCAAGCTTTCTTTCATTCTCAATTCTCGTTTCTATTCTCTCAATTTCTTACATTGGTTTTCCCATACAACACTGACAATCTCATCTAGCGTATGGAGGGGACCACAATTGGCAGACAGTAACTGCAGTGACATTAGTTTCTTAGCCTCACGTCGCCCTTCCAAGAAATCTCAGGTAGGTGCCGTGTAACAGGTCGTATCAGAGTCTAGGCTCGACATCGAACGAGGGAACTCATTGCCATTATCACCATTTCTGACTATGGTGAATTATGGGGACCGCATTCCGGACCTTGAAGAGACGATTGACATATTACGGCACATCGTGGATACGGTGCCTGAACTAAGAACCATCTTAGTGAAAAGGTTGGACGACCTGGACCGCAGAATGCTCCAGGCCAAAGTTGACATAGAAAACATCAGTCGCGACTCTGAAGGACAAACGGCAGCCACGGGGGCAGCCAAAATTTTTGGCAAATTCAATCGCCTCCAATAGGAGCATGCCGAGGATTTAGCCTACAGGGCACAAGAGGCAGATAGGGTGACCGCCATGCAACAAACTATAGACAACTTGATAGGTCAGCTCAATGTTGTCAATGCTGCTTTGCAAGACCTACTTCGAGAAGGCGAAAACCAAATCAAGGGTGCTGTGAACCTCGCCCCCGTGGCACGAAAATTGAAAATTCCTGAGCCAAAGCCATACAGTGAATCTCAGAATGCTAAAGAAGTAGAAAGCTTTATATTTGACATCGAACGGTACTTCTATATTACGGGGGCCTAAAAGAAGCTAAGAAGGTAGCAACTGTTGTTATACATCCTCAGGGTGATGCTAAACTTTGGTGGCGGTTGAAGTACAAAGCCACCAGGGCCGGGGAAGAGGCTCTAGAGACATGGGCAGAACTGAAGGCAGGCGTACGCCTACAGTTCTTCCCCGAAAATGTTGAGAATAATGAAAGGAGAAAGCTACGGGAGCTCCACCAGACCACAACATTGCGGTATTACGTGCGATAATTCTCCCCGCTCATGTTGAACATACGTGACATGGGGGACAAAGACAAACTCTTCACATTCCTGGAAAGGTTGAAACCTTATGCCCGTATGGAGCTGCAAAGACAAAAGGTGGATAGCCTACCCAAGGCGATCCAAGCAGCAAAATGCCTTAGGGACTATCAAGTGGAAACTGGGAAAGATAGGCCTCAACCTCCTATCCGAGCGGATACAAAGGGGTCCAACCTACCAATGGTGGCCCTAAAAGAAGTGGAGGAGATCAGAGTGCAACCAAATATAAGCTCCTTCCTCATGCATTAATAATGCTGCATCAAACAACAATGATCAGGGGAGAAAGACCCCTTCAGGATGCCGTCATTACGGAGGACCACATTGGAATAATGAATGCCCACATGCACTGATGAATGTCCATCAAGCTTTTAATGATGGGATTGATGATGAAGCAGATGATGCAGACTAGACCGAACCGGTAGGTACCTTCAATGCAATTGTTGGCTCTATTTTTGAGGCCTAAGGGGGAATCAGTGCTGGTATCCGTAAGAAGGACCCCTGCCCAATTACCAAGAAAGGGAAAAAGATGGAGGATGAGAGGACTCCTCTTAAACAATAGAGGACCTTAATGTTCGTAGAGATGAAGGTAAATGGAAAGCCCATTCGGGCGATGATAGACACAGGTGCTACACACAACTAATTAGCCTCGACTCAGGTTGAGTGACTTGATATAGTTGTAGGAAAGGACAGAGGTCATGTCAAGGCTATCAACTCACCTCTTTAGCCAATGGGTGGAATAGCGAAAGAAGTACCATTGACGCTTGGTCCTTATGAAGGAAAATTCAACATGCGCGTGCTGATCATATATGACTTTGAGTTGATAATTGGGTTGGAATTCCTGAGGAAAACCAACACCATGCCCATACCGTATGTAGAAATGCTACTGATGATGGGAACAAACGAGGCCAAGCCTGCATTATCCCATGCATGCCCATGAAGATGGCCGCTGAAAATATCTCGTCCTTGCATTTGAAGAAGGGGGTCAAAAGACATGAACCTGCATTCCTGAATACCCTCTGCATTGAAGATATGGAACACTTCTTGGGTCCCATTCCTACACCTGTGAAGCAACAACTACTAGAGTTTGAAGACATTATGCCATAGTTCATGCCAAAGCGACTACCCCCTAGGCGTACTGTGGACCATGAGATAGAGTTTGTATCGGGTGCAAAGCCACCCGCCCGGGTGCCTTATAGAATGTCACAACCCGAACTCATCGAGATTTGGAGATAGTTGACGAAAATGCTAGAAACAGGGATCAATGTGCCCTCCAAGTCCCCATATATGTCCCATGTGATATTTCAAAAGAGACATGATGGTAGTCTACGACTGTGTGTGGATTATCAGGCTCTAAACGAAATCACCATGAAGAAAAAGTACCCTTTTCCTCTAATGGAATATTTGTTCGATAGAATGGGCGGTGCGACGATGCCCACAAAAATAGACCTGAATTTTTGTTATTGGCAAGTTCAGATTGCACAGGGTGATGAACACAGGACAACCTGTATGACAAGATATGGGTCGTTCGACTTCCTAGTTATGCCATTTGGCTTGACTAACTCTCCAGCCACATTTTACACCCTGATGAACCAAGTCTTCTGAGAGTACATTGATGAATTCGTGGTGGTTTACTTGGATAACATTGTGGTATATAGTCAAACACTAGAAGAACACCTAGAGAACTTGGGGAAGGTCCTAGCGCAATTGCGGGAGCACGAATTATATGCAAAGATATCCAAGTGCTCCTTTGCTAAAAAATAGATTGACTTCCTCTGACATGTCATCGAGGAAGGGCGAATCAAGATTGACCAACAAAAGATTTAGGCTATCACAGATTCATTTCCGCCTAAGGATATCCATGCCTTGAGGGCGTTCCTTGGTCTATTCAACTTCTATTGGTGATTTGTGAAAAATTACACCCTCATCGCAGTTCCATTGACAGAACTCCTCAAGAAGGTCACGCCTAGGGATTCTGGACCTAGGCGAGCGGAGGACTTCAACGCATTAAAATGGCCATGTGTAGTAGCCCTGTCTTGGACCTCCCTAATTTGGCTAAGCCATTCGAGGTACAAACGGATGCTTCCGAATATGCTCTTGGCGGAGTCTTGCTACAAGAAGGGCATCCTGTAGCGTTCAAGAGATGGAAGATGAAGGATGCACAGAGGCATTATTCCACCCACGAGAGAGAATTATTGGATGTCGTTCATTGCTTACGTCTTTGGAGGCACTATCTATTGGGAAGCCCACTCATGGTCAAGACAGACAACACAGTTGTTAGCTATTTTATGACCCATCCGAAGCTGAATGGTCGACAAGCCAGGTGGTAGGAACTCCTAGTAGAATTTCACTTCAACCTGGATGTCGTTCATTACATACTCCTTTGGAGGCACTATCTATTGGTAACCCCATTCGTGTTAAAGATAGACAACACAGTTGTTAGCCATTTTATGACCCATCCGAAGCTGAATGGTCGACATGCCAGGTGGCAGGAACTCCTAGGGGAATTTCACTTCAACCTGGAGTACCGAAGTGGAAAGACTAATCATGTTGTTGTTGCACTCAGTTGGAGAGCTGAGCTAGCATCGTTGTGCCTACATTCCACCCTGAGGGGGAGCGAATTAGTCACCACCATAAAAGGCCTGATACAGGATCTACTCATAGAGGATCCTGTTGCACAGTATTTGGTTGATCTGGTAGGACAGGGAAAAACTCGCTAGTTCTACATGGAAGATGGTTTTCAGAAAGTGAAAGGGACCCTAATTTATGTCCCTAAAGGAGGATATCTGTGAAGGACTCTTTTAGCAGAATGTCATGGTACTTTGTGGTTGGCCATCCCACTGAAGAATGCACCATGGCCATACTTCGCCGTGCATATTATTGGCCTCAAATGGCCGATGAGGTCGCTCAGTTTGTGAGGACTTGTATAGTATGCTAGAAGATCAAGTCGGACCGCTTGACACAAGCGGGTCCTTGGAACCACTAGATGTCCCAAAGTGACCTTGGGAAAGCGTTTCCCTGGATTTTATCATCGGATTTCCCAAGGTCGGTGATCTCACAACTATCTTCTTTGTGCATCGGTTTTCCAAGTAATTTACCTTTATAGCAGCCCCACAATATATATCAGCAAAAGATACAGCTCGACTCTTCTTCTCTCATGTCATCAAATATTTGAGTCCTGGCTAAAGACATTGTTATTGATCGTGACTCACATTTCACTAGCAACTTTTTGACCCAACCCTTTAAGTGCCTCTGGTTAAAATTCATTCACAGGTCAAGTTTTCATCCGCAATATAATGGCCAGACGGTGCAGTTCAATGGCATGTTGGAGGAATATCTTTGCCATTTTGTAACTGGAACGCAGAAGAACTAGGTGAAGCTTCTGGATGTTGCTCAACAGTGTTTCTATTCACAAAAGAGCTCTAGTACAAACAAAAGTTCTTTTGAAATTGTTACCGAAAAGCAACCGCTACTCCCACACACCGTGAATGCACGAAACATGTCAAAATCTCCTCGAGCTGCTAGCTTCTCAAAACAATGGAAGCGAAATTTGGAGATAGTGCAGAGCTATCTTGTCAAAGCCCAAAAGCGGATGAAGAGGCATGTTAATCAAAACCGTCGCCTTGTTGAATACCAGGTAGGAGATAAAGTGATGGCCAAAATCCCAAAGTAGTACTTGCTTGTAGGGGTCCATGAACCTCACCAATTGAAAAAATACATTGGACCCTTGTCCATTGAAAGGTGCATTAGGAAAGTTGCATACTGGGTGGATACCACATCTTGGTGGAAAATCCATCCCATCTTCCATTTTAGCCTTCTAAAACATTTTCGGGAGGAAACGAAGGATCCTTCACGGAGCCAACTCACAATACCAAATATTCGAGGCTCCAGTTCAACCAGGAAAAGGTGTGTTGAAGTTATTCTTGATGATCGGGTGATTCACACCTCAAGGAAGGAACACCAAGAGTTCTTAGTGAAATAGCAGGGTTGTGATGTAGAGGAGAATACTTGGGAGAGGGGAACAAACCTCAAAGCCTACAAGAGCCTAATTGATTATTATATTTCGAGTAAAGTATCGAGGACGTCGCCAACTCAAGTGGGGGAGAATGCCATGAACGGCTTTCTAACCACGCCCATGACCCCTTGGACGCGCCCTGTGGTGTCCTGGCAAGCCTCCCAACGCCTAGCGCCATGGATGATCCCATGGTCTTGGCTGATTCAAGTGACAAGCGCGCATGTGACTCTGTCTCCCCACTGGATCCTTCGCCAGCACCCAGCCGCAGGCAGATGCCAACAGCGTCACGCATGCAGACCGTGATGCCAAAGACAAGGTTGTTCACAACAGACCTATTTCTACGTTGTAGAAAAATAAGTCCTTTCATTGTAAATATAGAGTTGTTTTATTCCATATACTTTCATTATGTTCATCTAGCTTAGTTAGGTTGTCACGACCCAAACACTAACCCTGTCGTGATGGCGCCTATCGTGGTACTAGCATGCCGACACATTACCAAAACAAATCGATATTTAATTCTTAAGAGAAAATTCAAAATTATTCATTATAAAACCTTCGTAACGGAGTCAAATCAAAATAAAAGTGCGGAAAAGAAAGCCCGACATCGGGGTGCACTAGTCATGAGAAACTACTACAATTGTCTGACAATCTCAACTCTAACATAGTATAGAAAATAACCAAATACAACTAAGGGAATATAAAGAGGGAGAAAAAGTAGGGCTGCGATCGCTAGGCAGCTACCTTGCTATCTCTGATGGATCTGCGGCTGAATAAATAACAGCCGCTACCGTGTCAAAAAATGCCTGGATCTGCACACTAGGTGCAGGGAGTAATGTGAGTATGCCAACTCAGTAAGTTACAACAATAAATAAAGACTGAGAAGCAGTGACGAGCAAAAATGCAAGTATAGTTCATATCACAAAAACTTAGTAAAATACAACATGTTTTAAAACTAGAGTTTGAGTCAAATCAGCTCGTTTAAATCCAGTTCAAGTAAAATCATTAAAAACATCTTTCAACAGTTTTCAAACAAAGGCTCAATGCAAATGTGAGCAAAATGATGAAATCATATAGAACTCCTCGGGCAAAAATCACTCATATACAGCCCCTCGGAAAAACATCACTCATGCCTCACAGCCACTCATGCCTCCTAATCACTCAGCACTTGACACTCGTACTCAGTAGGTAACTGCGCGCATGGGGTGTGTGCAGACTCCGGAGGGGCTCCTTCAGCCCAAATGCTATATCAATGCCCATCATGGCAGAATCAATGAAACATGTTGCGGCGTGCAACCCGATCTCATAAATATCCTCAGAAATCAGGCCCTCGGCCTCACTTAGTTATAAACATCTCCAGCCCCTCGGGCTCTCAGAAATCAAAGTATTCAGCCCAGACAACATTTATATGATGCATCAAATTAGAGTAATAGAGGCTAAACTATGCAGTAAATATCAATAAACATGACTGAGTAGAGATTTTTCAATCAAAAACAATGAGAGGACAACAAGAAAAGACCTCTAAGGGTCCCAACAACACTGGCATAAGGCCTAAACATGGCATCCAGCCCGATTTGCACAAATTCTTTCTAAAACCCATAAGAAGTATATAGTTTCAACAAAATATTCAACTTTACAGTTTCTATGAGACGGACCAAGTCACAATTCCCAAGGGAGCGTGCCTACACGCTCGTCACCTAGCATGTGCATCGCCTCGAAATAGTAAAGTGACACAAAATATGGGGTTTCATACCCACAGGACCAGATTTACAACAGTTACTTACCTCAACCGATCGAATCTCTACTCCACGATGCTCTTGCCCCTCGATGCGGCTCCAAATGCTCTAAATCTATTCACAATCAGTACAATACAATCAACACACTAAAGGAATTCCACAAGAGAAACTATCAAATTAAAACCCAAACCCGAAATCGGCTCAAACCTGGCCCCTGGGCCCACGTCTCGAAATCCTTCAAAAATTAAAAAACTTGAAAGCGCATTCACCCATGAGTCCATAGATACGAAATTTATCAAAATTCGACATCGTTTGGCCCCTCAAATCCTCACATCAAACTCTCCAAAATCTGAAGCCCTAACCCCTCATTTGCATCCCTAATTTCCACTATTTAATTGATAAAACAATGAAAAACACCATATATAGGAGTATTAGAGCTCAAGCAATTTACCTCATTGAAAATCCTTGAATCTCCCTTCAAAATCAATCCAAAAGCTCCAAAACCGACTTGAAAATGGTGGAAATGAACAAAAATTTGCGAAGTCTCCTTTTTATAATTTCTGTCCAGGCCTTTCGCACCTGAGGCTAAATATGTGCACCTGCGATGCTGCATCTGGGAAAAAACATCCGCACTTGCGGAAACCACTAAAGGTCTTCATTCCGCACTTGCCCCCCCATGTTCTGCACTTGCGCATTTCTGCCGCTTCTGCGGAATTGGCTCGACTCATCTCTTCCGCATCTCCGCCCCAGGACTAGCACCTGCGGGCTCGCGGATGCGACCTATTCTACGCACTTGTGGACCCATCCTACCTCAGCACTTTCCGCACATGCGAAATCCCATGCGCACCTGCGGCGACACCCTCGTAGGTGCAATACAGCAGTAACACCAAACTTCAGCCATTCTCCAAATTCCAAACTTGATTCATTAACGTCTCGAAACACACCCGAGGCCCTCGGGACCT
The DNA here is from genome assembly GCA_005239525.1 of Nicotiana knightiana. Lineage (NCBI taxonomy): Eukaryota > Viridiplantae > Streptophyta > Magnoliopsida > Solanales > Solanaceae > Nicotiana > Nicotiana knightiana. The sequence goes on from ML394652.1 coordinate 48,309, forward strand.
CAACCAACCATACCAAGGAGTCATATAACCCCTTACAAACTTAGCCGCACCATCCAACCACGCAAAACAACATCAAAACACTAATTTACCGTCGGATTTAAGCCTAAGAACTTCTAAACTTCCACATTCTGCAAACGGCGTCGAAAACTATCAAACCACGTTTGAATGACCTCAAATTTTACACACACGTCATAAATGACACTATGAACCTAGTCCAACTTCCAGAAATCTATTCCGACCCCGATATCAAATTTTCCACTGCCGACCAAAATTGTCAATATTTTGAACTTTCGTCAATTCAAGCCTAATTCTATCACGGATCTCCAAATCACCTTCCGGATGCGCTCCTAAGTCCAAAATCACCTAACGGAGCTAACAAAACCATAAAAATTTAAATCTGATATCGTTTACACATAAATCAACATCCGGTTGACTTTTTCAACTTAAGCTTCTAAATAGGAGACTAATTGTCTCATTCCACTCTGATACCACTCCGGACCGCAACCAACAAACCCGACATATCATAATATAGCTAAAGAACACAAAAAGAAATAGAAATGGGAAACGGGGCTATGACTCTCAAAACGACCGGCCAGGTCCTTACATAAGTCAAGTCTTGTAACTTTGGTTTATTCTTTTAAGCTCTATTAGGGGGCAATCAAGCAATCAATTTTTTTAGCAAACAAACAATTCTCTATACTGGTATCTCTCCCCCTCAACACCATGTTGCTTTTATGTAATAGCTTTTATTAGTGCAATCAATTTTTTTTTTCATTCTCAATTCTCATTTTTGTTCTCACAATTGTTGTTTATACTGATTTTCCTGTACGGCACTGACAATCTCGTATAGCGTACAGAAGGGATCTCAGTTGGTGAATAGTAACTACACTGACATCAGTTACTTAGATTTACGTCGTCCTTCCTGTGAATCTCGGGAAGGCGCCGGAGTATGTATGACGTTGAAGAGCAAGTGATCAGTGTTGGCGCATTAAGCCTGCGACAGTGGACCTAAATCACAAACAAATAAACGAAGACGACAAGGGTAACTTGGGAGTTTCTCAGGCTATGTATAACTTGTTGCACTACTTTCATTGTATTTAGACTAACTTGCCTATGCGTCTTCTTCTTGTGTTTATCTTCAAAATAGAGTGTACTAGTGACACATCATGAAATTTGAATGTGATATATCCAAATGATCAATTCTACGCCAATGGTTTACCACATAATTTTATTTGTATTCCTAAGACACTAATTCTGATAAAAACCTTGATCAGGCAGGTGACATAACTAATATAGCATCCGTAAGATATAGATGCATTTCGGTGCAAGCTACTACAGAGGCACATAATTCTTCTGAGTGTTAAGAAATTGTATAAGGTCGAAATCGGGCTTGTCCGATTTCATAGGCACGAGGAGCTGTATCGAAAGTAAGCTCGTATTGGACCGGGCTTGAACTCAGAGACAGAGTATGGGGGTGAAGATCGAAGTGCTCGTTGATGATCGAGACAGAGCATGACCGACCTCGAGTGAGGCATAATAACGAAATGTCGAGATATTAGCGACTGATCGGAGATCACGGCGGAAATAACAGGGCAGATCGAATCAGGCGGTTATCGACACCAATCATGAGATTTATTTCAGTTATTATAATTGTACCTTATTTAGGGTTCATTTACTATATAAAATGGGATCCCATTCATTTGTAGGATCATCATTCACTGATAAAAAATACATATGCTATTCTATTTCTCTTATTGTTTACTATTGTTCTTCATTGTTCTTATTATCGAATCTCGGGACCATCTCGAATCGAGGTCGAACGCGCTGCTAGCATACTGTTTTGCTTCACTTTATTGCTCATTTTATTCATTTAATTCATTGTTTATCGATTTGTATTGTGTTAGATTACGTATCCTTAAAATCACAATAAAAATTTAATTGTTACTTGAATTTAAGGATAAACATAAATATGTATTGAGTCAAAAGTAGCATGATTCGCTCATTGGATTGTTTCTACCTTTGTTCACTTTTTTGCCTAGGAAACTTGAAAGAGGGAACTGCTCATTCTTCCCTAAGTCAATTAAGATGTGATCAATCTTGCATTTCTCGTCTATCTTATTGTTTCATATATTCAAAATACTTTCCAAATGAAATCAATTTGGGCTTTCACCCTTTCTGCCTCTTTTTTTTTTTTGGAATGAGGAAAGGAGCATATATAATTAATTGATGATCAAATAATGTTAGTCGATTTCAAGAACCACCAACTAAAATTCCGGATAATTAAGCAGAAGTATATATCCAAGGGTAACAGACCCAGGATTCAATGGGACTTTGCTCACCTATCAACAAAAATATATTTTAGTAGGATTCAAACTCGACTCCTCCATGGCTTAGCCTAAAGCCTACCACCTTTTAATCAAAGCACCAAGATCTTTTATTGCCGTTGGGTGCATTATTTTATATCTGTTATGAAACAATAAAAGGAGAAGAAAAGTATTACATAGAAAAGTAGAGAGAAAGCTTTTATTGATTTGGGATAATTTATAATTGGGTAGACCCCTTTATTTACAGGGGAAAAAAGACTTAGTCACAAATTAAAATTTCTATTCACACTAATTACTATTCTATTCATAATGCTCCTCCTTGAATGTCTACTCAATAAGTAATGTGCCTCGTTAAAATCTTAACTAAAATAAAATCCAATGGAAAAAAAATTATAGTAAAGAAAAAAGAGCACACATGTTTAGAAATACGCCTTTTGGTTGCCTTGTTAAAAACCTTACAAGGAAAATCCACTGGAATCAAATCTTGTAAGGGAAAAAGAGTACAACACGTATTAACTCCCCCTGATGAGAGCACCAATTTATATCCTGGAGTCTTCACATCCCAGTTTTGTGCACTAGCTTCATGAAGGTTGACGTCGACAGAGATTTGGTGAATAAGTCAGCCATATTAACGTCATGACCCAAAACCCGCTAGTCGTGATGGCACCTAACCCAAACTGCTAGGTAAGCCAACTAATAATTATTCATTTTCAACAATCTTATTAAGTCAATTAAACAAAATAAATTTATTGAATTCTATATACATCTCAAGGACTGGTAGTACAAATCATGAACTTACACGAATGGAGTTTACAAAGCAACAATGAAACAAATACATAGTCTGTTTGAAACGTACATAAACAGAATTTTATAAGCTAAGGCTACCCCGAACAAAGGAGGTAGCTACAACAGGGACGTCGGTACATCTTCAAGTCCCGCAACCCGTCGAGCACAGCGACAACAACAACCGACATATGCACGCAATGTGCAAAAGTATGGTATCAGTACAATCGACCCCATGTACTGAGTAAGTAACAAACTAACCTTAGGTTGAAAGCAGTGACGAGCTAACACAGGGTCGGGTCCAATACCAATCTTTCCACAACAGTTCATAATAACATAAATGCATGTATAAAAGAGATATCTCAAAAGTAAAATACTCAGCTCGTTCACAATTCTAGGAAATGGTCATGCTTTTCAATTATCTCAGTGAAGGAAAATCCTAGATCTCTTACAGAAAATGCCAAAAGTACGAGTAAGTTCGAAAACTGTAATTTTTCAAATATCCTTTCCACAATAAATAAAATATTTCATTTTCTTTCAAAATAACAAGTATACATGTGCCTCTTCATATCCACATATCAATGTGTATAATAAGTCATGAATGACGTGATACTATATAGTATGAGGAACAATGCATCTCTATGCATGTATGTCATGTATGCATGTAAATTCCATGTATTTTAGAGATGAAACATGCACTCACACTCTCAGAGTACTCAATCGCATTGCCTCGCATCCTCTCTTACTAAGATCAATACTTAGCACACTAAATCACTCAGCGATGTATAATAACTATTGCGGCGTGTAGCCCGATCACACACCGTAGAACCCAATGCTAAGAACCCATCACACACCGTAGAACAAAAACTCACGAATCTAATATAAGGGATCATCTCTCAACATAACTTCATTGCAATTGACCCCATCCAAACGTTGGTCCATATTATATACCTCGTTCTGCCTTGCTCAAAATCAATAACCACGTGAAATTTGATATCCAGTACTCAAAGTACATTACCATAACCACAAAGAATTAGAGGATACAATGCCACATAAAATCCGAAAGGACATAACCGACATTCCCTCAATCACGCAATACCTAATTATTCATCTCACTCAAATCTTGTTGTAAGACCACCATAGAACCGCACCATGTGTGCCCAAAACCAACCAATCACAGCTCCTCGAAGCATGGAAGAGTAACTCCTAAATCATTTCAGAACACAAATAAGCTCAACAGCAACCAGATGACACATCCCTCAGCGATAGCAGTTTGGAGCCAACCAATCCGACTCGGTGTAGAATACACATCCCTAAGTGGGCCTACCAATGGACCCCTAAATCGACTCTGTCAACCACAAATAGATTAATAACCCTTTGAAAGTCGACAATAACTGAGTCACAACACACATTTTCACTTATCTAGCTTCGGCTACAACCTCACAGCTCGCAATTATGAAACAATCTGCTCCTGAGAACTCCCAATCTCCAAATTCATAGAACACATGTATCACCATATTTGATCTCAACTCCACCACCTGAATGTCTAACACTTCTCCACTACACGATCATACCTCGAGGTATAATTCTTCTGTGCCACAAAGCAACAATTCGATCACCAGTAGTTGATAAAAAAAGAGAATGTCGCAATACCAATGATGTATCCATAAATCAAACACATTTCCCCTTCTGAAATGTATACCCTCCTCAAGCCATACCAAATAGTAATGCATATACCTATTCATCTAAAAGCGTCCACGCTGCCTAAGAATCTATGACCTTCCTTTCTAACTGAACTATGACCTTGCACATGCCAAATCTCGATCCTACACAACACACCGCATATACCATGCCATCCTATGATAGATACAAGAACTTCATAATCCACTATGAGTCACAAGCAACTGCATACTTAATTAGCTAAGAACTTTCCATTTGATCCCATCCAGGAGGAAATCACTATACATCACCTGCTCCTCGCGCCTGTAGGAAATATACATCTTTAACCGTGGTAGAAACCATCAAGAACTCTCCGCACACCATTTGCAAAAAACCATCAGGACTGACTCCTTCTAACTCAACCAAGCTACGCGAGCCATAAGAACCCAAGAGAATTGCCACGAAACACCTGTAGAAACCCACCACATTATAAGCACCCAAAGAACCATTCATATCCATCACCATGCCGATCCAACCTACTGCCAAGTTGTCCTAATTCTCTAGGCCTCTTCTGAATTACCTTCAAATTAATATTTTTCCTTGCTAGTACACTACTATCCTTACCCAAAACTTGTCCCACAAATTTTAGCATAAAAACACACCGCCCTAAGGCTCATAAATCGTTGTATTCCTTCTTAAGCACCCCAAAAAGTACCACAACCGAGATACCTGCTCTGAAGAGACCTTCTGCGAATTTAAGCAGTTCATCTTACCTTCCTAATACTGAATGTAGAATCCATAATGATATAGAAATACTGTAAGTCTCGACACCATCCAATGCAACTCTCTGATTCTAGCCATGTACAAATCTGCAAAATTCTCAGTTGCCATATTCAGATCTTGCATCCATTAGAATCATTCTTGAGAGTCTTCCACTCTGCTCAGATTTCAATTTAAACTGATCAAACGAATCGAATGACTTGTGCACCATTAGCACAACAACAACCGAGAAATCCCCTACTCCATGCACGCTACGTCCTTTACAAATAATAACTAAGTCATCCAATGTTTCTCGTATGCCCATAAAGCATAACACAACCCTTATCCACAATTTCCTTTACTCGAGTCATCTACGATCTCAACCTTTGTGAGCCATAAATCTATTCACCAGTATCCCTCAAATTGAAATAAATACATAACATAACCGTGAAATCAACTTATTAATAGCAGGCTCCCCCACTTAGCTCCAAGCGATAGACCAAAATATACAAAAACTCACAATGCCCATACTCCACTACTGTCATAATACCAGGGAGAGATTCAACTAAATCCTTGCTAAGCACATGCAATACAACCCATCTAGTATTTCAAATCATATGCAAATCTCGCATTCACCCTTGTAACAACCAAGCCCACTCTCACAAGCAATCCAATAGGGACATAGGGACCACACAACCTCAGGACACCCCGTAGGAGATAACCCATCTGCTTCGTTTCAAGCTGACCTCTCTCTATACCCTTCTACAGTCAAAAACATTACGCAATTACTCAATCTTCCTGAGTCTAAACTCATCTCACAACATGAAATCTACTTGATTCCTCGAATAAACTACATGAGAGGTCCTTCAACATACCCATAGCTCGAGGCCATATGTTAACTCAAGACATAAGTCAAACACCAAATAATCCTTGCTACCTCTCCAGCAAACTCTTCTTGTCACATTCAAACAATCTAAACACATCTCACCATCAAATCATACATGCCACATAGTCATCCTGCCACAAAATCTCACCAATAAGGACACAAACGGACATATAAGTCCCAAATGCACGTGCTCACAAAATCAAAATCTCAGCACTCAAGCAACAAACAAAACCCAGCCTCAAGTCCTCCAGACTGGCATGTCGTCGACATGCCAAAATCACATCTCGCACCTCAATCACGGAAATCACAAGCCGTTGATGCACAGTTGATACCGAGCGCTCATGTGCGCACACGAATGCGTGGAAGGAATTCAAAAGTTACGCTTTAAGTTGAATCAATGCCGCACGATAAGGAAAGAAAGACAGAATATACCCTAATTGTCTCGTAACCTCTCGAAGATAGGTATGGACATCACCATACTGATATGCAATACTCTACAAGACACTTGCTCATGAATTGTTGAACCTATGAACCTAGGGCTCTAATACCAACTTGTCACGACCCAAACCCTCTAGTCGTGATGGCACCTAACCGAATCAGCTAGGTAAGACAACTAATAATTATCCAAGTTCAATAATCTTATTAAGTCAATTAAACAAAATAAATTTACCGAATTCTATATACATCTGAAGGACTGGTAGTACAAATCATGGTCTTAGACGAATGGAGTTTACAAAGAAACAATGAAAAAAAATACACAGTCTGTTTGAAAAGTACATAAACTGATTTTTATAAGTTAAGGCTACCCCAAACAAAGGAGGCAGCTACAATAGGGACGTCGGTACATATTCAAGTCCCGCAACCATCGAGCACAGAGACAACAACAACCAACATCTGCACGCAATGTGCATAAGTATGGTATCAGTACAACCGACCCCATGTACTGAGTAAGTAACAAATCTAACTTTAGGTTGAAAGCAGTGACGAGCTAACACAAGGTCGGGTCCAATACCAATATTTCCACAATAGTTCATAACAACATAAATGCAAGTATAAAAGAGATATCTCAAAAGTAAAATACTCAGGTCGTTCACAGTTCAAAGAAATGGTCATGTTTTTCAATTATCTGAGTGAAGGAAAATCCCATATCTCTTACCGAAAATTCCAAAAGTATGAGTAAGTTCGAAAATTGTTGTTCTCCAAATATCCTTTACACAATAAATAAAATGTTTCATTTTCTTTCCAAATAACAAGTATAAAAGTGCCTCTCCATACCCACATATCAATGTGTATAATAAGTCATGAATGACGTGGTACTATATAGCATGAGGAAAAATACATATCTATGCATGTATGTCATGTATGTCATGTATGCATGTAAATTCCATGTATTTAAGAGATGAAACATGTACTCACACTCTCAGAGTACTCAATCTCATTGCCTCACATCCTCTCTTACAAAGCTCAATACTATACACACTAAATCACTCAGCGATGTGTAATAACTGCTGCGACGTGCAAACCGATCCATATATATATATATATATATAGTCGACTGTGCTCCCTGGGGGTGTACAAACTCCGGAGGGTCTCCTTCACCCACGCTTAATATTGATGCGACATGCAGCCCGATCCAATACTGATGCGGCGTGCAGCCCGACCCATAATGTTTAATATAATATGTTGCAGCGTGCAGCCCGGCCCATAATTCCACTCTCACTCAAGCCCTCGGCCTCATTCATTCATCACTCTCTCCAGTCTCCCTCACGGGCTCAAAATGTCATGAAACTAGCCCGACAACAATAATATGATGTATTAACAACAACAATTGAGACTGAGATACAATATGAATGCATGAATATGAGTGAGTACAAAATGTTGATACCCAATTTTTCCCTATAATATTTTTTAAATGCATATATGCCTTCAAAACTATGCATTGGCATCAATTGATATTTTTCCATAATTTTTGCATTTTTCAGGGATTTTTAATTATTTAACCTAGTATGTTATTTACGTAAAACCATTAAATATTGCATCACAAATGACTTTATAACAATTTCATGGCTTAATATTACTATTTATATTTATATTAAGTCTAAAATCTCACAAATAACCACATTTACATCTTTTGGGTTTCAATTGCAATAAATTTGCAATTATTGCTCATGCATACATTATCACATTATTTTACCTGAAAATGGATCATTGTATTATTAAAATATTGAATAATTATTTTAAAATATTTCTATGCATGAAGATTATTTTTGTAATTTGTTAATTTTTTTATAAATTATTTTTTATCAATTATTTGGGTATTTAATAAATAAACGCTTTTATTTTTAGCCCAAATCCCTTTAAAAGATAGCCCAAACCTCTTAGACCCAAACCTATACCTGCCCGAC
>ML394658.1:0-102144 GCA_005239525.1 Nicotiana knightiana
TGTATTTCTTTTTCGTTGTTTATATATATATATATATATATATATATATATATATATATATATTCTAATTGCACAGGTTTACTTGGTAGTCTGGTTCTAGCCTCATCACTACTTCACCGAGGTTAGGCTAGGCAGTTACCAGTACATGGGGTCGGTTGTACTGATGCTACACCTGCACTTCGTTATGTTGTGCAGATTACGCACCTGGACCCAGAGGACGTCATTAGTGGGAGTGTCTTCCAGCTCATCCTAGAGGCTTCAAGGTATACCCACTGGTGTTCGTGGGCCTTGGCGTCTCTCCCATCCATATGCCTTCGTTTCTGTCTTGTTTTCCTCTAGTTTCAGAGACAGTCATGTATATCCTTTCAGACTTTGTATTTAGCACTCTTATAGGTAGTTCGTGAGTTTGTGACTCCAGGGTTTGGGAAAATTATGCGTCGATGTATTATGTTGTCTTTACTTAGTTTTGAAAACCATATTTATTTATCTCCGCTTTTAAGTTGTGAACGGTTTTTAGCTTGTTCTGTTAATTCGATGTTTCCATGCTAGTTTAACTGTACACGTTGGCTTGTCTAGCGAGTTCAACGTTAGACGCCATCACGGCCCGATGGTGGGATTTCGGGGCGTGACAAGTTGGTATCAGAGCTCTAGGTTGCTTAGGCCTCACAACTCATGGACAACTTGGTAGAGTCTGAGGGATCAATACGGAGACGTCTGTATTTATCCCTCAGAGGCTGCAAAGTTAGGATGACTCCACATTTCTTTTCATCTCTGTCGTGCGATATGAATTCTGAGTACAGATTAAGTTTCTATTTTATTCTCTCACAGATGGCGAGGACGCGTGCTTCCCTTGGTTCCGCTCAGTAGCCCGACACTCCTGCTACAGCTCCTACGAGGGGACGAGGCCGTGCTAGAGGCCGAGGCCGGGGCCGGGCTCAGCCTAGAGCAGCAGCCGTAGTGGAGTACCCTCAGGTCGAGTCTGACAAGGAGGTCCCAGTTCCGGCACTCCCAGTTGGACCAGCTCAGGTCCTAGAGGGGTTCATAGCTGCCCCAGTGCTTCAGGACGCCCTTGTCCGTCTAGTCGGACTCATGGAGAGTGTAGCATAGGCAGGTCTTCTTCCTACTGCACCAGCCGTCTCTTAGGCTGGGGGAGGTTCCCAGACTCCTGCCACTCGCACGCTAGAGCAGCTAGCTCCACAGTTTCAGACTCCGGCACCTCAGCCAGCCGGAGTAGCTCAGTCGGGTATTGCACCACCGGTAGTAGAGGGAGCAGCTATGTCATCAGATGCTTTGTGGAGACTAGACAGGTTCACTAAGTTATTCACTGCTACTTTTACTGGTTCACCATCAGAAGACCCCCAGGATTATTTGGACAGCTGCCATGAGGTTCTTCGGAACATGGGCATAGTGGAGTCCAACGGAGTTGACTTCGCTATTTTTCGGTTATCTGGCACAGCCAAGAGTTGGTGGAGAGACTATTGCTTAGCCATACCAGCCGTGTCTGCACCTTTGACTTGGACTCAGTTCTCAGATGTATTTTTGGGGAAGTTCCTTCCTATTACTAAGAGAGAGGACCTTCGGAGACAGTTTGAGCGTCTTCAGCAGGGATCCATGTCAGTCACTCAGTACGAGACTAGGTTCATCACTCTAGCCTGACATGCTCTTATGATACTTCCCACTGATCGGGAGATGGTTCGGAGATTTTATTGAGGGATTGCCCCGGCATATCAAACTTCAGATGGCTAGAGAGTTAGGTACCGATATATCGTTCCAGGATGCGACCAATGTGGCCAGGAGGATTGAGATGATTATGTCACAGTGGTGGTCAGGGGGCTGACAAGAGGCCCCGTCAATTCGGTTATTTCAGTGGAGCCTCATCTGGGGGCAGGGATTCTTCAGGCAGAGGTCATCCTCTCAGACCCTTCTAGTCAGCTCTCCAGGTTTCCCATGGTACTTTAGGTGGTCGTGGTTATCAGACGCACTATTTTGATCAGCAGCCCTACAGTGCGCCACCAGCTCCCATCAATGCACCGCCGCATTAGAGTTTTTGAGGTGGTCATTCAGGTCGACAGGGTCAGACTCAGTTCCCTCAGCAGCCGATGTCTTGTTACACTTGTGGCGATCCGGGTCACCTTGCCAGATTTTGCCCTCGAGCACCAGGTAGTTCGCAGCATCTGGGTTCTCGTGCTATGGTACAGGCACCAGGTGTTCCACAGCCTGCCCAACCATCTAGAGGTGGGGGTAGAGGTGCTAGAGGTGAAGGTAGAGGACATAGAGGTGGAGCTCAGGCCGCCAGAGGTGGAGGCCAGCCAGTCGTCCCAGAGATGTGGTTCAGGGTGGTGGGGCCCAACCCCGGATTTATGCTCTTCCAGCCAGGCGAAAGGTTGAGTCTTCATATGCAGTCATTACATGTACTATTCGGGTCTGTGACAGAGATGCTTCAGTGTTATTTGATCCAGGGTCTACGTATTTGTACGTGTCCTCTTATTTTGCACCATACCCGATCATGCCTAGTGATCCACTAAGTGTTCTTGTTTATGTATCTACACCGGTGGGTGATTTTCTCGTGGCCGATCGAGTCCATCGTTCTTGTGTTGTGGTGATTGGGGGTCTTAAGACTCGTGTTGATTTTTTGCTTTTAAGTATGGTCAACTTTGATGTTATATTAGGGATGGACTTGTTATCCCCATATCATGTTATCTTGGATTTTCATGCCAAGATGGTGACCTTAGCCTTACCGGATTTGCCCCGTTTGGAATGGAGAGGGACTTCTGGTCACTCTACCCGCAGTGTTATTTCGTACGTGAAGGCTCGGCGTATGGACGAGAAGGGGTGTTTGGCTTATTTGGCTTATGTGCGTGATTCTAGCGTTGAGGTTCCCTCTATTGATTCGGTGCCCGTGGTTCGTGAGTTTCCTAAGGTCTTCCCTTTAGACCTGCCGGGGATGCCACCCGACAGGGACATTGATTTCTGCATTGATCTGGCTCCGGGCACCCAACCCATTTCTATTCCGCCGTATCGCATGGCCCCGCCAGAGTTGAAAGAGTTGAAGGAACAACTGCAGGATTTGCTTGGGAAGGGTTTAATTAGGCCTAGTGTTTCTCCTTGGGGTGCTCCAGTGTTGTTTGTGAAGAGAAAGGATGGTTCGATGAGGATGTGCATTGATTACCGGCAATTGAACAAGGTTACAATCAAGAATAAGTATCCACTACCGAGGATTGATGATTTGTTCGATCAGCTTCAGGGTGCCAAGGTATTTTCAAAGATAGACTTGAGATCTGGCTACCATCAGTTGAGGATTAGGGCATTCGATGTCCCTAAGACAGCTTTCCACACCCGGTACAGGCATTACGAGTTTTTAGTCATGTCGTTTGGGTTGACAAATGCCCCAGCAGCTTTTATGTATTTGACGAACCGAGTGTTCAGGCCTTATTTGGACTCGTTCGTGATAGTCTTCATTGATGATATATTGATATACTCCCGTAGTTAGGAGGATCACGAGCAGCATCTCAGAGTGGTTCTTCAACTCTGAAGGATAGCCAGCTATATGCAATGTTTTCGAAGTGTGAGTTCTGGTTGAGTTCAGTTGCATTCCTGGGTCATGTCATATCAGCAGAGGGCATTCAGGTTGACTCGAAGAAGATTGAGGCAGTCAAGAGCTGGCCTAGAGCAGCATCAGCTACAGAGTTTCGGAGTTTCTTCGGATTGGAAGGCTACTATCGCCAGTTTGTGGAGGGGTTCTCATCTATTGCAGCCCCGATGACCAGGTTGACCCATAACGGTGCTCAGTTCAGATGGTCGGACGAGTGTGAGGCGAGCTTTCAGAGGCTCAAGATAGCTCTGACTACGACACCGGTATTGGTTTTGCCCACAGGTTTAGGGCCTTATACCGTCTATTGCGATGCTTCCCGTATTGGGCTTGGTGCAGTGTTGATGCAGGATGGCAAAGTCATTGCATATGCTTCGAGGCAGTTGAAGATTCATGAGAAGAACTATCCAGTGCATGATTTAGAGTTGGCAGCCATTGTCCACGCATTGAAGATTTGGAGGCACTATCTATATGGCGTGGCGTGTGAGGTGTTCACGGATCATAAGAGTCTTCAGTACCTTTTCAAGCAAAAGGAGTTGAATCTGAGGCAGAGGAGGTAGTTGGACTTGTTGAAGGATTATGATATTACCATCTTATATCACCCGGGGATGGCCAATGTGGTGGCCGATGCTTTGAGTAGGAAGTCAGCTAGCATGGGCAGTCTTGCTTTTATTCCGGTCAGTTAGAGGTCGCTTGCTTTGGATGTTCAGGCTTTGGCCAATCGGTTTGTGGGGTTGGATATTTCTGAGCCTAGTCGAGTGTTGGCTTGTACGGTCGCTCGTTCTTCATTATTGGAGCGTATCCGTGATCGGCAATTTGATGATCCCCATTTGTGTGTCCTTAGAGACACGGTGCAGCGCGGGGGCACCAAGCAGGTGACCTTAGATGATGATCGTGTTTTCAGATTGCAGGGGCGAATTTGTGTGCCCAATGTTGATAGGATTCGAGAGTTGATTTTAGAGGAGGCCCATAGTTCCTGGTACTTTATTCATCTAGGCGTCACGAAGATGTATCAGGATTTGCGGCAGCATTATTGGTGGCGAAAAATGAAGAAGGATATTGTGGCACATGTGGCGCGGTGCTTCAATTGTCAACAGGTTAAGTATGAGCATCAGAGGCCTGGTGGTTTATTTCAGAGGATTGAGCTTCCCGAGTGGAAGTGGGAGAGGATCACTATGGACTTCGTTATTGGACTTTCGTTGACCCAGAAGAAGTTTGATGCAGTGTGGGTCATTGTTGATAGGTTGAACAAATCAGCGCATTTCATTCCTGTGGCAGTTTCCTATTCATCCGAGAGGTTAGGTGAGATTTATGTCCGGGAGATTGTCCGCACGGTATCTATCATTTCAGACCGGGGCGCGCAGTTTACCTCGCGTTTCTGGAGAGCAGCTCAGCGAGAGTTAGGCACCCAGGTGGAGTGGAGCACAACATTTCATCCTCAGACGGATGGACAGTCCGAGTGGACTATTTATATATTGGAGGATATGCTCCGAGCTTGTGTTACTTTGGAGGATCATGGGATCAGTTCTTGCCTTTAGCAGAATTTTCCTACAACAACAGCTACCAGTCGAGTATCCAGATGGCTCCTTATGAGGCTTTATATGGTAGACAGTATCGATCTCCGGTTGGATGGTTTGAGCCAGGAGAGGCTCGGTTGTTGGGTACGGATTTGGTTCAGGAGGCCTTGGACAAGGTCATGATCATTCAGGATAGGCTTCGTACAGCTCAGTCCATGCAAAAGATTCATGCAGATTGCAAGGTTCGAGATGTGGCTTTCATGGTTGGTGAGCGAGTATTGCTCCGAGTGTCGCCTATGAAGGGCGTGATGAGATTTTGGAAGAAGGACAAGCTTAGCCCTAGATTCATTGGTCCGTTTGAGATTCTTGATCGAGTTGGAGAGGTGGCCTATAGACTTGCATTGCCACCTAGCTTATCAGTTGTACATCCAGTTTTTCATGTGTCCATGCTTCGGAGGTATCACGGCGATCCAGCCCACGCGTTAGATTTCCGCACTGTCCAGTTGGACAAGGACTTATCTTATTAGGAGGAGCAGGTAGCTATTCGAGACCGGCAGGTTCGTCAGTTGAGATCCAAGAGTTTCCCTTATATTTTTGTTCAGTGGACCTCCTGAGACATCGACCTGGGAGTCCGATTCCGATATGCGGAGTCGTTACCCTCATTTATTCTCCGACTCAGATACATCCTTCTTCTGTTCGTTCGAGGATGAACGATTGTTTTAGAGGTGGAGAATGTGACGACCCAAAGGGTCATCACCTATTTTATTACCCATACCATACTTCTGAGGCCTTGAAAACCTCATCTGTAGTTGCCTGGATTTGCGTGCGTAGTCCGGGCACGTAGCCGGACAGTTTAAATATGAAATTTTGTGAAAAATGCTAAAATTTGAGATTAAAATGAGTAAATTTGACTCCGGTCAACATTTTGGGTAAACGGACCCGGACCCGTAATTTGACGGTCCTAGAGGGTCCGTAGGAAAATATGGGACTTGGGCGTATGCCCGGAATCGAATTTCAACGTCCCAAGCCTGAGAAATGAATTTTTGAGTGAAATTAGTTTTCTGAAATTTATAAAGAAAAGTGAAATGGAAATTGGTTAGAATGTGTTGGTATCGGGCCCGTATTTTGGTTCCGGCGCCAGATATAGGTCTTATATGTGGTTTAAGATTTTTGTGAAGTTTGGTTGAAATTGGACGTCGTTTGACGTGTTTCGGACTTAAAACTCTAGATTTGAAAGTTTATGAAGTTTGAAGAAAAACTAGTGATTTTGAGGTTTGATTCGTTGTTTTGATGTTATTTTGGCAATTTGATCGCACGGTTACATTCGTAGGATGTTGTTGAGTTAGTGCATGTGATTGGTTAGGAGCCCCGAGGGCTCGGGGGTGTTCCGGAGGTGTTTCGCAGTGATTTTGAACTTAGGAAAAATTGCTGGTTTTGCTTCAGCTGTTGCAGGTCCCATTTGTTCTTCGTGTTCGCAAAGTTTTAAGCTTTTCCTTCATCGCGTTCGTATCCATTCCCTCGCGATCGCGTAGGGTTATTTGACCCTGAGGACTTAACCCTCTTTTCTTCTTCGCGTTCGCATACATTTTTTGACCGCGTTCGCGTAGCTTTGCAGGTCTTCTTCATCGCGTTCGCGTGATGTCCCACGCGTTCGCGTAGGCTAATTACTGGAACCCTGCCTCTTTACTCTTCGCGTTCGTATTCACCATTTCACGAATGCGATGGTCTGTCCAGTCTACCCTTCGCGAACGCGACCTCCCTTCCGCAAACGCGAAGGGAAATTTTTCCCATTGGTATATAAATATTTCCAGAACAATAGCTTCGGGATTTTTCATAAGTTTTCATGAAATTCATCTTCTCCAAGGTCCTTAGGCATCCATTAAATCCATCATTCACCAAAACTTCTTGGGTTAGTAAATTTTAACTCGTTTCCTTCATTTTTCATCTATATCTAATGAATTCCTAAGCCTAAAACATGCAAATTAGAGTAGAAAATTGGGAATTTGGGTAGAGTTAGGCCCTTTTGAATTTTCTTGATTTAGACCTCATTTTGGGGTCGAATTTGAAAACAAATTATATATTCGGGCTCGTGGGTGAATGGGTGACGTGGTTTTGGTCCGAGCCTCGCGTTTGGACCAAGCGGGCACGGGGTCGAATTTTGTTATTTTGGAAGAATGCAAGGAAATGGGTAATTAGGCTATGTAATTGAATTATTGAATCCTTATTGATATACTTGAGTTGATTATGCCTAGATAATACCATTCCGGAGTTGAATTCTAAAGGAAAGGCGGGGTTAAAGGGTTGATTGCTATATTTTGGACCCGAGGTAAGTGTTTGGTCTAACCTTAGCTTAAGGAAATAGGAGTTCAGTCTTATTTGCTACTTGCTAATTGTAGAGTACGATATATAGGCATGGTGACGAGTATCTATACACTGGTGTCTAGCATGACCGTGAGTCTTATTATTGCGAATATTCCGATTTTGTTGTAACTTCCATGCTTAATCGATGATTTCTATATGTTGTAAAGAGCATGTGAAGGGAATTGTGATCTTTAAACTTCGAGGAGCACTGGCTCAAATTGTAACATAAATGGTGAAGATATATGAGATAATTGAATCCTTTGGAGCATTGGCTCAATTATAACATGAAAGGTGAAGATATATGAGATAGTTGAATCCTTTGGAGCATTGGCTCAAGTAATAGAGTAAACTATGAAATGAAAGTGAAAGAAAGAGAAAGAGTTACTAAAATATACCCTCGCCGGGTCATTGTTGCTTTAATGATTATCTCCCTTGCTGGGATGTTGAGATTACTGCTATTGTTCCTTTGCCGGGATTTAATTGTTTAATTGATGTTCCCTTACCAGGATTTAATTGTTTAATTGATGTTCCCTTGCCGGGATTTCTATTTTTATTCTGTTTACTCCCTTGCCGTTGTTTGTGATTGTGGTTTGGGTGAGGAAGAGTGTTAAAGCACGAAGGGTGATGTCGTGCATTGTTTGATATTGTCTCCCTTGCTGGGATGTTGAGATTATAGTTATTGTTCCCTTGGCGGGATTCCTATTTCTATTTTGTTTACTCCCTTGCCCGTTGTTTGTGATTGTTGTTTGGGTGAGGAAGAGTGTTAAAGCACGAAGGGTGAGGTAAAGCACGAAGGGTGATGCCGTGCCGTATGATGTACCATTCCATACCGATATTCATTGATTATACTGTGATGAAAGAGAGTAAAAGCACGAAGAGTGATGTCGTGCTATGATTTACATTGATTACATTATACATTGCACAGTGAGGACGAGAGTAAAAGCACGAAGGGTGATGCCGTTCCATGATTAACATTGATTACATTATACATTGCACAGTGAGGACGAGAGTAAAAGCACGAAGGGTGATGCCGTTCCATGATTAACATTGATTACATTATACATTGCATAGTGAGGACGAGAGTAAAAGCACGTAGGGTGATGACGTGCCATGAATTACATTGATTACATTATACATTGCATAGTGAGGACAAGAGTAAAAGTACGAAGGGTGATGCCGTGCAAGCTTTTGATTTCTGGTCCTTATTGATATTCTGACCTTGTTGTTCCTTTCTTTGTTTAAGATTTCTTATATGAAACTGTTATCTCCCCACAGCTTGTTCCCCTTCCCTTATTGATGGATTACTTCCTGTATTTCTTTTCCGTTGTTTAAATATATATATTCGAATTGCACAGGCTTACTTGGTAGTCTGGTTCTAGCCTCGTCACTACTTCGCCGAGGTTAGGCTAGGCATTTACCAGTACATGGGGTCTGTTGTACTGATGCTACACCTGCATTTCTTTATGTTGTGCAGATTACGCAACCGGACCCGGAGGATATCATTAGTGGGAGTGTCTTCCAGCTCATCCTAGAGGCTTCAAGGTATACCCGCTGGCGTTCGTGGGCCTTGGTGTCTCTCCCATCCCTATGTCTTTGTTTCTGTCTTGTTTTCCTCTAGTTTCAGAGACAGTCATGTATATCCTTTCAGACTTTGTATTTATCACTCTTATAGGTAGTTCATGAGTTTGTGACTCCAGGTTTTGGGAAAATTATGCGTCGATTTATTATGTTGTCTTTACTTAGTTTTGAAAACCATATTTATTTATCTCCGTTGCTAAGTTGTGAACGGTTTTTAGCTTGTTCTGTTAATTCGATGTTTCCATGCTAGTTTAACTGTACACGTTGGCTTGTCTAGAGAGTTCAATGTTGGACGCCATCACGGCCCGAAGGTGGGATTTCGGGGCGTGACAGGAAAGCTCCCGGATCTCGGTCTGTAGTCCCAATTTAAATATTAAATGCAGTATAGGAGGAAAGCTTTTGGATCTCGGTCCATAATCCTAATTTAAATATGCAAAGCAGAAGTATGACAATTACGGCTTAATTAAACAGTCCAGGAAAACCAACAGGCAAGAATAGAGTAAAGCTACCTAAGCATGGTGCGACCAGTAGCAAATAAGAGGAAATCAAGTAAGAACAGGTAGGCATGCTTACTCTTAAGCTATCTACTCAATTAAGATAGGAAACAGTAATATATGAATGAAAATGAGCGACTTCATGGAAGTCAAAATAGGATTTTAGCAACAATGACCCGTGTACGCACTAGTCACCTCCCGTACACGGCGTCCACGTAACAAAATCAGTGTAAAAATGCCTAAGGGGAAGTCCCCAACACAAAATTAGGCAAGCCACTTACCTTGACTGCGCTAATCAACTCAATACCACGTTCTTACCACGAGTATCCAACTCCGGGTAGCCCAAATCTAGTAAATTCGATTACATAATGTAAATAACACTTTAAGGAATCAAAATAGCTAATTAATTCGAAGCTAATACACGAAATTAGGAAATTCGCCCAAAAAGCCCCGGGGCCCACGTCTCAGAATCGGGTAAAAATCACATTTTCCGAACCCCCATTCACTCACGAGTCTAACCATATAAGAATCTCTCAAATCGTAGGTCAAACACCCAAGAAAAACTCAACAATTTGGTCTATGAAGTTCATCCCATTTTTCCCATTTTCTACCCACAAATTTCGAAATTAAAGGTTGAATTTAAGATTGGAATCATGGAATTTGATCCACAATGGATGGAAATCACTTACCCAAATTACCCAGGTGCAAAAGTCTTCAAAAATTGCCCTTCCCGAGCTCCAAAATTCAAAAATGGTGAAAATAGGCTTAAACCCTTGAAATGGGTTTAATATTCTGCCCAGGCCTAAGTTGTGAAGTGCGATCGCGGACTTAAGGATGCGATCGCATAGCGTAAATCTCACCTCCTCAATACTGGGTTGGCCCCTATGCGTCCGCATCTAGGCCCACGCGAACGCATAGAGTAAGGCTCCCCCTGCCCGGCCCACTGACCTTATGCGGTCGCGTCTCCCCTGCTGTGATCGCACTGACCAAAATGATTGGGCCCAAATTTTTTCTACGCGATCGCAGCCCTCAACACGCGATCGCACTGAGTAATTACCTGCTGCCCTAAAAACCAGCAAAACAGCTGAAGACTAAACCAAAAATATAATCGTTGAACACCCGAAACACACCTGAGGCCCCCGAGACCTCAACCAAAACTACCAACCAACTCTAATACCCCATTCAAACTTGGTCGAGCCTTAAAAACATATCTCATAACATCAAAATCCTCAAATATGCATAGATTCAAGCCTAAGAACTTAGAAAATTTCTAGAATTCACATCTGATGCCGAAACATGTCTAAAATCATCCCAATGACCTCAAATTTTTCACACAGGTCATAAATGAAATTACGGACCTGTTGTCGCTTTTGGATTCCATTCTGAGTCCGATATAAAAATCTCACCTATCGGCCTAAATCGCCGAAATTCCAACTTTCACCAATTCAACCTAAATCCACAACCGACCTCGAAAACACATTCCAAACATGCTCCTAACCCCGAAATCACCCAACAGAGCTAACAGAGTCGACGGAATTCCATTCCGGATCCGTCTTCACACAGATCTAGCTACGACCAGATTTCTAAAGCTAAATTCCACATTTATGGACTATGTGTCCAAAATCACCCCAGATTTCATCCCTCAACGCTCCTACAAGTTCCAATAACATAAATTGACATGAGAGAAGCGGTTATTAGAGGATCGGGATGCTAACTCTCAAAACGACCGACCGGGTCGTTACACATATCGAGAGCTTCGACACACTTTATGTGGTGTCAATTCTATGGTTGCCTGGGTTCGTGAAAAAAAGACTCATCGCCGTAGAAAGTTCCCAAAGAAGAAGATGAAGCTGGAAATTCAAGTTTGCTTAAAATTGATCAATGCACGGTTGCTATCGTGCAATCATGATACTTTAATTGGGCGTGAGAGAGAGTGTATGCTCTATTTCTTAATGACCGGCCAGAAGGTGAATGTGGATCGTTTGATACGCCACCAGATAGCGCAGGTGCAGAGGAGAAAGAGCGTCGATAGAATGTTCTTTGGAAACATGTTGATGCGGTATCTGAGAAAGGAAGAAGTAGATGAGGAGCCGGAGTTTGATATGATCATTCCGGCACCCCTCCGAGGGACTGATATTACAAGCATCCGGGCTAAGGAGGAAAATGATATGATTTTACTTACTAGTGCCAAGCGTAATGCTCATGATGATAGAGTAATGTCCCATTTTTATGGGATGCTTGACTTGCATCTACAGATTGGAGGGCGGCCAGCTACTCAGGAGGAGCATGCAAGGTTACCTGAGCATTTTCTACTCAATACTCATGCCCAATGTTTGGTTAGGCTTGGTGAGGGGCAGACCTAAGGAAGAAGATGTCAGCACACCTGATTGTTCAAAGGCCGAGCCAGAGCAGTCTAAGAAGGAGGCTGATGAGGACTGGACGGTAGTTGATAGGTCCTTCTATGATGTGGGTGATGATGAAGAATGATCAAGGAGATTTCTTACCACCTTACTGGATTTTTCATTATTTCATATATGCACTGGGGAGCTAAAGTATGCAATATCCCAAGTAGTAGTTTGCTTGAGAAAAAAAAGCAAAAATACAGGAAAAAGAATTAGAAAAATTTGGACTTTTACCGACGATGGATCTCCTAGGTAGCTTTCTTGAGGGATTAAAGTTTAACAAAAGACACAAAAATATTTAAAATAGAAAAATCAAATAACATGTCTTTTAGTAGTCTTTAGGTATTAATAATTACCCATAGTCTTTTTTTTTTGAGCCTCGGGTCTTTTCCATGGGGATGTAGTTTGAACCGGGTAGTAGTTTTTTTTGTTTTTCTAGAGTAGGACTTATGAAGAAATGGAGGAAGAAAGATGAGATTCCTAGGCGCCCTTGACTTGTTTGATAGTAGCATATTTAGGTTTTGGCATGTGTAGCATCTTCCCTATATTTTGAATTTGTCTATGATACCTTGGTTGATTGGATTGCATGTTTTGTGACGCCTATGTCTCATTCTCGTGACTTATGCTTACTTTGTGCTTAATGCTTAATAACTCGCGGCTTTGTGAATACTTGCATTAGTTGTAGAGTCGGAATGAGATTGTCCTTAGTAAGTCGTGTGCGATGTGTGGTGAGGTTTTTTGTGTAATCCATGTATTGTAATTGAGTCTAGAACTTGCCCGCTATGTGAATGGAAGCGAAACTTTAGGTGTTTCTCGGTTTGAAATATGATTTTAGGTATTCTTTGATCTTTTTTAGCTTTATTGTCTATCACAAATAAAATGTGTCCCTAGTTAACCCTTTTAAGCCTATAGACTTTTATTTGGCACCCACATTACAAGCTTATATCCCTTTATGTTCTTAATTGAAATTATTTTTTATATGTTTACCTTTTAAAGCACTTTAATTGTAAAATGATCTCAAAGCAGTGAAGAGGGAATTTGGGTGGCTTCAAGTGGAACCAAAGAAAGAAACGAATGTGCACTTATTTTATAAGAGATACACTGCTAGCGAGAATTGTAATGAAGAGAAAATATGCAAAAAAAAGAGAAAAAAGAAAGAAAAATATGAAAAAAGAAGGGAAAATATAGATGAATAAATTGATATTTTGTTCTTGCTAGTGGAGTACAAAATAAAGTAGTGCATAAAAAAACAGGAAATATTATTGGGGGTGATGTTAGTTGTGAAGTTGAAGTTGGGGTTAAAGAATTTGCACTTAAATTTAATTTTGTGATGTGTTAAAGTACTTAGGATGGTTAGTCACTATGTCTAAATATATTCTAGATGTCCATTAGCCCACATTACAACTATGAAACAATCCTGATTGATTTTAGATCGAGCGGGCCTACATCAGTAGAAGTTTACATTAAGGGCAAGCCTATGGTACCAGTTGCATGCATGTGACTTCTTTTGTGAGAGTGAGAGATTTTCTTGGATTATGTGAGTCCTTAAAATATATTTGAACATTTGATTTGAATGTGTAGATTCAACTTACTCTCTTGTTCTTGTTGTGATATCACATAGTTTCACGAGGGATAGGTAATGTTATTATACTTCTTTGTGATGTTGGGTGTTTGAGTCATGAGTGCATTGTGATATTTAGTTAGTTTTTGAGGCTAGTATTGTTATGATCATGTTGTCTTTGCTTTAAACTTTTTTTTTTGGCATAAGAAAAAGGAAAGTGCGTTTTGAATGCACATTTTAAGGTTTAAATGTTTCTATCAACCATGGTTGTTGATGTAGTGTGCTTCAAATGTGTTAAATATAAAGTGCTCAAGAATAGTATGAATGGTTGGTTGACTCGAGGATGAGCAATGTTTAAGTGTGAGATAGTGATAGTTGCATATAAGTATATATTTAATGTGTATTATTTGCCTTATATTTTGGTGTTTTAATAATAATATGTGCGACATTTGGGTTTAGTTGTGTCATTTTTATGTGTAGGATCGTTGAAGGACGGAAACTAGTGAAGGTTGCACACATGGATGTCAAAAATGCACAAAAGGAGCACGAAAAGGCAAAAATTAGACAAGGCCCAAAACCAGGCACCAGGCCAGGAGACACCTGGCTCTAGGTGTCACAGACCCAATTCCCTCTATAGGATGTCGTGATGGCACCTAGTCTCTACGACTAGGTAAGCCTAACAAATAATAATAACTTGGCAGAAACAATTATCAAAATACTAAACAAAGTTGAATAACTGATATAACCTTCCGATACAAAACATAATCTCAACAATACACTCCCAAACCCGTTGGCACTTTGTCATGAGTTCTATGGAAAAAACCAGAATATCTAATACATCATTGTCTAAAAGAAATACAACAGGAAATAAAATAGGGTAAGTGACTCCGAGGCCTACGGACGCCGAGCAGGCATACCTTGAAGTCTCTGTAAGGCAGCTATAAATGATGTCTAACGACCGACACGAGCAGACATACCTAGATCTGTACAAAAATGTGCAGAAGCATAGTATGAGTACACCACAACGGTACCCAATAAGTATCAAACCTAACCTTAGTACAATAGTGACGAGGTCAGGTCAAGATACCTACTAGGATACAAATAAGCAATACGAAAATTTAATGCAGATATAAAATGGAAAGTGAAGAAATAACTAATATGAAACAAGATAGTAACATAAACTAATATCGAAAATTAAACATGGGAATAACATAAAAGAAGAAACTAAAGAGAACTACAATGATTATATACGGACAACAACTGCTAGAACAATAAAAAATTAAACAACAAGAAATGTTCCCACCAAAACTCTTTGCAACAAGAAATAAACAGCAAGAATCATAAGGAGGTACTGCCTCGTGTATAATGAAATCACAACCGAGGTACCACCTTGTATAATCAAGAACCACAACCGAGGTACCGCCTCGTATTCATATTTCTCAATTTCAATTACAATATTTCATTATCCCTCCACGTGACCCTTACATCTAAAATAGGTTTTGAAAATAGTTTTCCCGAAATAGCTACACACATATTAGCCCACCTTATGACGCCGCGTGTCTTTGCGTAGTTCCACTACAAGGAACACACACATAAGTCCCACCTTATACCGCCGCATACACATCAACCCCAAGCCTTATACTGCCGCATGCGTGTCAATGTCAAATTCCACAAGTGCCCATATATCACAGTTTGCCAACAATCCACAATATCAATGTTTCTACAACAATAGCCCGCTGCTCCACCACAACGGGGTACAAAAATATGAACAACAACAATGAATATAAAATTCTCAAAGAAGGATTTTCCAACAATAACAATTTCTCCTCAACATGATAACGGCTTTCACAACTTTAACACCAATAACTCAACAATGAGAGACAATGTATATCTACGAGGTTAAATAATAATAACTCATAATGGAAGAGATAACTTGTACTAATGACTTCAAATAATGGAAATTGACAATGAAAGAGATAACATGAAAAATAACTTCAAATAATGGTAATTAACAATGAAAGAGGTAACATGAACAATAACTTCAATTAGTGATAGTCAACAATGAAAGAGATAGCATATATAATGACTTCAAATAATGATAATCGAAAACTAAGTGATAGCATGTAACAATAAAAAAGCAACAAGTTCAACTAAAGCATGAGAGCAATTTATAAATTAGGAGGTAGAACAAGTGTTAACGAAATCAATCAAGGAACATAAGGATGGACAAAGACAAGTAAGAATAGATTGACTAGGAGAATTTAGAACATGAGATGACATTTCAATTAAAGCATGAAAATGGTATAAGTAGCCTAAACTGGTCAAATACACGTACAACACGTGTACCCACTCATCACCTTGCGTACACGGATTTCACTTACCACAATTGAATCAATCAATACCAATCTTAAGGGGCACTGCCCCCACATAAAGTTAGGCAAGACACTTAACTCAACTAGGCTTAATCAACACTCAAAAATAGCTTTTCTCTTAAAATATGACTCCACACAAATCATATTTAACCAAAATCGACTTAATATCATCAAAAAATCCTAGGGAATTCAATTGCAATAGATAAAACTAAGATCTTTACACTTTCCCCAAAAAGTCAACCTGGGGCTCGCCCTGTAGAAACCCGACTCTAATAGTAGATTCCGTCTACCCTGACCTCACGAGTACATATGGGATAAGTTTCAAAATTGAAGTCAAAATCGACTGTCAAACCTCAAGTTCTTAGTTTTCAAAATTTTGACAAAGTTTCACAAATGTTCACTTTGATTTACATGATTTTGATGTGAAAATCCAAGACATGTTGATGTAATATGATTAGAAATAGATTAGAATAACTTACCCAAGGTTTGTAGGTGAAAATACCCTCTCAAAATTTCCTCCTACCAAGTCTAGGTTCAAAAATAAGAGAATGAGTACAAAACTCCTATCTCCCAGCCCGTTAACAGCTGTAGATGCTGCATTTGTGACACAGGCTTCTCATTTGCGAACCCTTGCAATTATGGACTAGGGATCGCATTTGCGAACCCTGACAGCTTCAACATTCATCACAATTGTGATGGAGGCTTCGCAATTGTGAACTGGAGGGTCATCGCAAAAGCAAACAATTGTTCATAAATGCGAACTAAGCTATAATCCTATCGCCTTCGCAATTGCAACAGGAGTGTCGCATCTGCAATAACTACCCCTCTTCTGTCACCTTTGCAAATGTGATCCTGGTGTTCGCATTTGCGACACCAGATTTCTTGCATTTTCAGTCCAAACCACTCCTGAACATGTCTGACACTCATCTGAGCCCTGGGGACTCCAAACCAAACATTCACACAAGTCTAAAAATATCATACGAACTTGCTCGAGCGACCAAACAATAAAAATAACATCTAAAACTATGAATCGAACACTAAACACACATAAATTTGAA
This sequence comes from Nicotiana knightiana, assembly GCA_005239525.1. Classification (NCBI taxonomy): domain Eukaryota; kingdom Viridiplantae; phylum Streptophyta; class Magnoliopsida; order Solanales; family Solanaceae; genus Nicotiana; species Nicotiana knightiana. The sequence continues at coordinate 16,933 of ML394658.1, forward strand.
AGTAATGTTCAAGAATTTCTAAAATTACAACTAAATGTCTGAATCCTGTCAAATAAATTCCAAATGATACAAAATTTTGTAGAAAAATTCTAAATACCATAATAGACCTATTCCAAGTCCCGAATTCAAATTGCGAGCTCAATAGCTAAAAGTCAACCTACGGTCGAACCTTTCAACTTAAAATTCCCAAATTTTGACAAATCAACCTACGGACTTCTAAAATCAATTTTAAGTCATACGCCCAAGTCAGAAATCATGATACAAAGCTATCGGAGTCGTAAAAACACAGTTCAGGGGTCGCTTTCACAAAAGTGAAAGTTTGGTCAATATGTTCTAATTTATACCTCTAAGTCAATAATCAAGGGTCCAAATCAACTCGAAAGCTTCCCAGAATGAAATATCCAACCCCTCAAGTCAAAAAATCATAAACACACATGTGTTAAGCAATAAGAGGGGTAACCGACGTAATTATACAAAATAACCGATCGGCTTGTTACATTCTCCCCCTCTTAAAACAAAATTACATCCTTGAATGTGAATAAGGACATACCTGAAGAGGTGAATAGATGAGGATAACGACTCCGCATGTCGTGCTCGGTCTCCCAGGTCACCTCTTCAACCGGATGACCCCTTCATTGAACCTTTACTGAAGCAATACTCTTTGATCTCAACTTTCGGACCGATCGACCCAAGATAGCCACAAGCTCCTTAATATAAGTCAAATCCGCATCAAATTGGATTGTGCTGAAGTCTAAAACATGAGACGGATCACTGTAATACTTCTGGAGCATAGAAACACGGAACACTGGATGAATCGCAGATAAACTAGGTGGCAAAGCAAGCTTGTAGGCTACCTCCCCAATCCTATCAAGGATCTCAAAAGGTCTAATATACCTAGGGCTCTTCCTGCCCTTCTTCCCGAACCTCATCACACCCTTCATGGGTGAAAGCCGGAGCAAGACTCCCTCTCCAACCATGAATGCAACATCGCGAACCTTTCGAGCCGCATAACTCTTTTTTCTACATTGGGTTGTACGAAGCTGATCCTAGATCATCTTGACCTTCTCCAAGGAATCACAAACTAGATTCATGCCTAATAACTTAGCCTCTCCTTTCCCAAGACACCCAACTGAAGAACGACATCATCTCCCAAATAGAGCCTCATACGAAGCCATCTGAAAGCTCAATTGGTAGTTGTTGTTGTAGGCAAACTTCGAAAGTGGCAAGAAATGAACCCATGCAACCCTGAAATTCATAACACAGGAACGAAGCATATCCTCCAATATTTGAATAGTGCGCTCGGACTGCTCGTATGTCTGAGGGTGAAATGTTGTACTCAACTCAACCCGCGTGCCTAGCTGCTCACGTATATAAACCTGAGCCAGTTGCTCTGAAGAATAGGTAGTCACTACCAGAATGAAATGAGCCGACTTGGAAAACCTGTCCACAATTACCCATATTGCGTCAAACTTCTTCTGAGTCCGTGGGAGCCCACCAAGGAAGTCCATGGTCATATGCTCCCATTTCTTCTCAGGAATCTCAAGTCGCTGAAGCAAATCACCCGGCCGCTGATACCCATACTTCACCTACTGACAATTTAGGCACCGAATTACATATTCCATTATGTCCTTCTTCATCCTCCTCCACCAATAGTCCTGCCTCAAGTCCTGATACGTCTTAGCAGCACCCGGATGAATGGAGTACCGCGAACTGTGGGCCTCCTGAATAATCAACTCATGCAAACCATCATGCACTTTTGAAGAATCAACACCACGCCAAGGCCAACACGTGACGCATCACAATACAATGTATTAGACCCCAAACCCGTAGGAAACACCAATATTGGGGTTGTAGTCAAAGCAGTATTGATCTTTTAAAAGCTCGCGTCACACTCCTCAGACCATCTAAAAGGAGAACCTTTTGGGGTCAATCTAGTCATAGGTGCAGCTATAGATGAGAAACCTTCTACAAAACAACGATAATACCCGGCCAAACCAAGGAAACTCCGAATCTCAGTAGTTGAAGACGGTCTGGGCCAATTTTGCACTGCTTCAATCCTCTTCGGATCTACCTTGATCCCCTCACTCAACACCATATGACCCAAAAATTCCATCGAATCAAGATAAAATTCACACTTTGAGAATTTTGCATACAACTTCTTCTCTCTTAAGTTTTGGAGCATGATCCTCAAGTGTTTCTCATGATATTACCTACTATGGGAGTACACCAAGATGTCGTCAATGAATACAATTACGAATGAATCATGATAAGGCTAGAATATAATTTTCATCAGGTTCATAAATGTTGTTGGGGCGTTAGTCAACCCAAATGACATCACAAGGAACTCGTAGTGACCATACCAAATCCTAAGGCAGTCTTCAGAATATCCGGATCCCGAATCTTCAACTGATGATAACATGACCACAAATCAATCTTTGAGAACACTCTGGCACCATGTAGCTGATAGTCATCAATGTCTGGCTATGGATACCTATTCTTCACTATAAACTTATTCAACTGCCGATAATTAATACACATGCGCATAGATTAATCCTTCTTCTTAACAAACAAGATCGGAGCACCCCATGGTGATACACTAGGCCAAATGAAACCCTCATCAAGCAACTCTTGCAATTGCTCTTTTAACTCCTTCAGCTCAGCTGGGGCCATACGATATGATAGAATAGAAATGGGCTGACTGCCCGGCAACAAGTTAATACCGAAATAGATATCCCTATTGGGCTGCATGCTTGGAAGATCCGCTGGAGATGCATCTAGAAAGTCTCTCACTACCGGAATTGATTTAACGGTAGAAGTATCAGCACTGACATGTCTCACAAAGGCTACATAAGCATCACACCCCTTCTCAACCATCCGTTGAGACTTTATAAATTATACAACCCTGCTAGGAACATATTATAATGCACCTCTCCACTCTAATCGTAGTAAACCTTGCATAGCCAGCGCCACAGTCTTGGCGTGACAATCTAGAATAGAACGATTGGGCGACAACCACTCCACGCCCAAGATAACCTCAAATTCTACCATACTAAGTAATAATAGATCAAATCTGGTCTCCAAACCACCAATAACAAATAAGAACGACCGATACACATGGTCCACAATAATAGAATCTCCCACAAGTGTGGACACATAAACAGTAGAACTCAAAGAATCACAAGATATATCCAAATACGGAGCAAAGTAAGATGAGACATATGAATAAGTGGATCCCAGATCAAATAAGATTGATGCATCTCTGTGACAAACTGGAACCATACCAGTAATAACTGATTCTGAAGCAACTGCCTCCGTCCTACTCGAAAAAGCATAGAATATGGCCTAGCCTCCCCCTCTAGGGAGACCTCTACCCGCCGGTCCCCCACCCTTAGCTGGTTGTGTGGGTGGAGCAGCAAGTGGGTAGCAACCATGGTCTGGGAAGTCTATGAACCTAACTGAATCCGTGGAGCCTTAGTAGCCTGTGGAGGTATATCCCTCCTGAGTCTAGGGAAGAATCTAACCATGTGGCGGGTATCACCATACTCAAAGCAAGCTCTCGGTAGGCGTGGCTTCTTGGACTAGCTCGAGCCTGGTCGGCGAGACTGACCACTGAAGGCACCCCGTTCAGGAGGTGCACTAGAAAGTGGATGAGCAAAGTGTGCAACCTGAGACCTCGGAACAACCGGAACACCACTAGAAAAGGGAAGTGACGAGTGAACTGGATGAATCACAAAGCCCCTACCATGACGGATGTAGCTGAAGCATGACCACCACCAATTCCACCAATACCACGAGGCCTCTTGGCCTCTCTATTATCTCTCTCACGTCCATGCATACCCTCCAACCTATGTGCAATATTTACCACATATTGGTATGGGGTATCTATCTCCAACTCTCGAGCCATGCTGAACCTAATACCATAGTTGAGACCCTCGATAAATTGACGGACTCGCTCTCTGACCGTAGAAACCAAGGCAGGTGCATGTTTGGACAAGTCACTAAATCGGACAACATACTTCAACACTGTCATAGTACCCTAGCACAGCTACTCAAACTCTGTGTGACATGCATCCCGAAGGGTTTGAAGAACAAACTTACTCAAGAATAACTCTGAAAATCTAGTCCATGTAAGTGAAGCTGCCTCGGATGGGCTACTGTCCTCGTACACTAGCCATCACTGATATGACGCTCAGGACAACTAGAAGGTAGTAAAAGCAAACCCACTCGTCTCCACAATACCCATAGTGCGGATAATACGGTGGCACTCCTCAAGAAACCCATGTGCATTCTCTTAATCCAAACCACTGAATGTAGGAGGGTGGTACTTCTTAAACCGATCGAGCCTAAGTTGCTCCTCCTCAGATGTTCTTTCCCTGACCACGGGCTGAACTAGAGCAACAGGATTTACCAATATAACCTTTGGGACCTGATCAACCTGAACCCCCTGCTCTGGTATACGAGCCACGGGAGTCTGTGCTTCTCCCCCAGCCTGAGATGTGGCTGATGCAAGTGCAATCAAACCCACTTGAGATAAGGTACCGAACATGCTCAAGAACTCTAGGAGGGTCTCCTGAAGTGCCGGGGTGGCAATAGGCACCTCAGGTTCCTGTCCCACAACTGGAGGTGTTGGTGGCTCATTTGTCACAACTCAGACAGGTGCTTTGGCTTCACCACATGCCCTCCTCGGCCTCTGTCCCGGATCCGGCCTCTCACGGCTCTAACAGGGACGCGGGTATCTTATCATCGAATCCAGCAATGCGTGTCCTCACCATCTGTAAGGAACAGAAAGTCAAATATTCAGTTTTCAAAGTCAACCAATTCGTACGATAAGAAATCAAAGAAGTGAAGTTTTCCTAACAGTTCCATAGCCTCTCGAAGATAATTACAAACATCTTCGTACTGATCCGCAAGACTCTACTAAACCTGTGTATGGCTCGTAACACCCATAAACCTAGAGCTCTGATACCAACTTGTCACGATCCCAATTTCCCTCTGTAGAATGTTATGATGGCAACTAGTCCCTACGACTGGGTAAGCCTAACAAATAATAATAACTTGGAGAAAAAAAATTTAACAAAATACTAAACAAAGTTGGTAACTGATATAACCTTCTAATACAAAACATAATCTCACCAATACGCTCCCCAAAATCGGTGGAATTGAGTCATAAGCTCTATGGAATAAAAATCAGAATATCTAATACATCATTGTCTGAAAGAAATACAACAAAAAATAAAATAGGGAAGGTGACTTCGAGGCTTGCGGACACCAAGCAGGCATACCTAAAGTCTCCGTAAGGCAGCTTAAGCTCTAACGACCGGCATGAGCAGACATGCTTGGATCTGCATAAAAATGTGCAGAAGCATAGTATGAGTACACCACTACGATACCCAGTAAGTATCAAGCCTAAACTCAGTAGAGTAGTAACGAGGTCAGGTCAAGACACCTACTAGGATATAAATAAGCATTATGAAAATGCAATGCGGATATAAAATAGAAAGTGGAGAAATAACTAATATGAAACAAGATAGTAACATGAACCAATATCGAAAATTAAACATGGAAAGAGCATCAAAGAAGCAACTATAGAGAATTACAATGATTATATACGGACAACAACAGCTAGAACAATAAAGAATGAAACAACAAGAAATGTTCCTACAATAACTCTTTGCAACATGAATTAAATAGCAAGAATCACAACGAGGTATCGTCTCCTCTATAATAAAATCATAACCAAGTTACTGCCTCATACAATCAAGAATCACAACAGAGGTACCGCCTCGTATTCATATTTTTCAATTTCAATCACAATCTTTCCTTATACCGTTGCGTGAGCCTTACATTTGAAATAGGTTTTGAAAACAGCTTTCCCGAAATAGCTATATGCACTTTATCCCACCTTATGACACCGCATGGCTTCACGTAGTTACCCTACAAGCAACACACACATAATGTAATAACCCGAAAAATTTTATACTTAATAATTGTGATATTGGAAAATTAATTTAATTTAGATAGTACAGCAAATAAGTGGCTAGTGGGTCAGTTACATACGACCAATTGGAAATTAGAAGTAAGTAACTTTAATAATTTTTTAAAGAGAAATTTTCTAAAACCACTATTGTTTAGTGCCTATTAACTTCCTATAGCTACATATACATAATTACTTCTTATAGCTACTATTCAGTTGTTGCGGTAGTGTATTCGTTGTATTCGTGCTGCGCAGCAAAAAGCGCCTAAAAATCAGGATAGTCCAGCTGTACCCGCATGTATTTACATGTATTCGCGCCATGTATTATTAAAAAGTGCCTAAAATCAGGCAGTCCAGTTGTATGCGCGTGTATTCATATGTGTTTGCGCTGCTGTGTTCATGAATACAACAATAAAAAGTGCCTAAAATCAGGGCAGTCCAGCTGTACGAGTATGTATTCACATATATTTGCGTCATGTATTCATGAATATAGTAACACCACTCACCTTAAAATAGGTATGTCCAGCTGTCTAAGAGAGAGGAAAAACATAAATAGTGTATTCCATGCCTTATTTTATGCATCTATGATAGTATATATAATAAATACTTATTTTGTTATAAAATATAAAAGATAGCTATTTTAAAATAATTTTGGTTTATAATAAATAGGGTATATATCTTTGCTATAAGAAGTAAAAAAAATTTATTTAAATGATTAGCAAGTGGGCCAAACCCACCCTTTTTCTATCCTTTTATCCGATTGTCTTGGGAGTTAGAAACTCTTAAGGATTATATTTAATTGAAAAAAAAGGAATTGAGCGGCGTTTGGGATAGAGAATCAGACGGCAACGTGGATAAGGGACATAGAGGCATTGAATTGCCTTCATTTACAATAACTGTCAAAAGCTTAAATTTTGGAGCAAAGGATTTGCTGTGCGCACTCATTGACGGACGAAACTAAGAACAAAAACTTCAGGTAATACTTAAACTTGGTATACCATTTTTAAATTAATTTTGGTTAATGGTAAGAATGACAGCATGAAATATATGAATTAATAATTATGTAATGATAGAACGTAATTATATGGTAAAAGATTGATAATTTGTAAGCATGAAATATGGGATTTAGAATTTGAAAGATGAGTTCTTCGCTGCCTTTCGTATCTATTTGAAAAATAATATAAGGCTACTCTTTGGAATTCTTATTATTATAGTTAAGAATAGAATATAAGAATCATGATGCCATGATTAAAAATAACTTTGTGATAATAATTAGTTTTAAAGGTTAGAGGATGTTATGGTATAAGGTACCGTAGCATAATGAAGACACTGTTTCGGCTATTTTATTTGATATTAAATTGTGTAATATTTTATATTAATTGGAACGAGTGTTGACTTTGGTTTTGACTTGTCCTAAACTTATGGAGATTATTCACCTAAACTAATTAGGACTTGATATTCAATACTTTTGATACATTGAGGTCATTCGAGGCCATTTAATTAGTTGATGTAACGACCCGGCCGGTCTTTTTGAGTATTCAAGTTCCGTTTGTTGGCATTTGATCTTGAGCAGCTTCGTATTATGTGTATTGACTTGCGTGCGTGGTTGAATTCAGTTACCGGATGATTCAGAGTCAAATTAGAAGAAGGATTCAAGTTTTGGAAGGTTAAGCCGTAAGAGTTGATTGGAATTTGTCTTTTGTGTAAACGGCTCCAGAATGTGTTTTGGATGATTTCAACAGCTTTGCATTGTGATTTTGGACTCAGACGTGCGTCCGAATTTGGAATTGGAGGTCCATAGGGTGATTTGAACCATTTCGGTGAAAGTTGGAAAAGTTGAAATTTGAAAGGTGGAGAAGTTTGACCAATAGTTGACTTTGATGATATCGGGGTTGGAATGCAATTTCGAGAGTAGGAACAACTCTGTTATGTTTTTGGGATTTGCCTGCAAAATTTGATGTCATTCCTGGTTGATTTGATAGGTTTCGGTACGCGTTTTTGAAGTTGGAAGATTTGAAAGTTCGTAAGTTCAATTCTTGGCACGATTTGCATTTTTGGCGTTGTTTGATGTGATTTGAGACCCCGAGTGAGTCCGTGTTAGGTTATAGAACTTTTTTGCGTGTTTAGACGGGGTCCCGGGGGGCCTCGGGTGTGTTCTGGATGGGCGACGGGTCATTTCCTCCTATTTTTGAATTGTTGAACCTGTAATTTGGTTTTCTCCTTCACGTTCACGAAGAGTAATCTTGGAGGCAGGAACATTTGTTCTTCGTGTTCACATGCCCTGTTCCGCGAATGCATAAGCCTGCCCTTTCCCTTCATCGCGTTCGTGAAGCTATGCGTTTCCCTTGTTCGCGTCTGCGTACTGTTCCCCGCATTTCCGTAAGCTAGTTGATAGCCATCAGACATTTCTTCTCCGTGTTCGCGAAGCAGTTCCTGGCAGCCTCACTTTTCTTCATCGCGAATGCGACCCTTCCTCCGCGTTCGCGATGCACAATCACCTGGGCAGCATATAAGATCTTCAAATCGAGGGTTAGGTCATTTTTATCATATCTTGACTTGTACAGCTCGATTTTGAGCGATTCTTTGTGGGTTGTTCAAGCAAATCGATTGGGTAAGTGTTCTTCATCTATAATTTATAATATTCCATGATTTTATCTTTATTTTTATCATTTAATTTTTGCTTTTGAGTTGAGGAAAATGGTGATTTTTGAAGAAAGTTTTCAAAATAAAAAATCATGATTTGAGGGATGAATTAGTATCGGAAATTGATAATTTTAGTATGGTTGAACTCGTATTGGAATGGTGTTCGGGTTTTGTGAAATTTGTCGGGTTCCGAGGTGCGGGCTCGGGGGTCGAATTTTAGATTTTGATAAAGATTGAGTCTTTATGATCCGGAATAGTTTCTTATGAGTTTTATTTGTGCTTTGAAGTTAATTTGGCTAGATTTGAGCCGTCCAGAGGTCATTTCACCCGAGAAGTTCATTTTAGAGTATCGATTTGTCTTCTTTGAGGTAAGTATCTTGCCTAACCTTGTGTGGGGGAACTACCCCATAGGATTTGAGTCTTCTATGCTAATTGTAGACCGTGTACGCGAGGTGACGAGTACGTGCTCGGACTTATTTGTGGAAATTGACCTTTTATGATTCCTAGGTCCTGGTATTCATTGAATATGCAGTTGTTCTTATTATGATTACGTTCCTTGAATACTAGTTTCACCTCTACATGGTTTAATTAGAACTGATTTTTTCATGATCCGCTCTTATTGTTGTTTGGTTCATATGTGCTTTAATTGGAACTGTTATCTATTTTATTGTCATGTTATCATTCCCCTAACTTCTTATCTTTATTTGAAGTTATAGTTATCTCTTTTGTAATTGTTCATCCTTGATTGAGGTTATAGTTATCTTCCTGTTGTCTACCTTTAATGAAATTTGTTGTATCTCTTTCGAAATTTTCCAACCTTAAAAGAAGCTTATATTTCCTATGCCTTAGTTGACTTGACATTATTTGAAATTCTTTGACTCGTGTTAGTTTCTTGTTGTTGAACCGTACATCGTGGGACCATTATTACATATTATTTTCTTCCATGCTGAGTTGTTCTTATTACGCCTAGTATTCTTTATTATGGTTATTCCTTGTGAACTAGTTCTACTGTTTATCGTGATCGAAAGTTATTGAGTTGATTTACTTGTCGTACTTTATATTATTTCCATTGCTGATGTTTTACTTGTTGTGGTGAAGCATGAAGTTTCTGCCATGCGGTTGTTGTTATTGTGATGCACGAGGTTTCTACCGTGCGGTTATTGTTATGGGGTTGCATGAGGTTTCTGCCGTGCTATTGTTACTATTGATATTGCACATGCGGCGTGACAAGGCGGGAAATATATATGTGGGTTGCGCATGAGGTGAGACAAGGTGGAAATATTATTATGCACGTGTGGCGAGACAAGGCAGGCATACACTTTACTATTGCACTCGTGGTGGGACAAGGTGGGTTATGTCAGGGATTGATTTGTGATGTTTTGTGATGGCCTGGGGGAATTCTTGTTGTTGATATTTATATAGTGGTATACTTACCTGTATGAGATTTATCTTGTGAAAGTTGTGAGAAAACATTCTACGTCATGTTCGTTCCTTTTTCTTATGCTTACTAGCTAGTATGAACTATGTTAGGACACTTGCACAAGTATACACGTAGTTAAGCACTCTTATCGGCTAAGAGGTTTTCTTGATATTGTTGAGTATAGATGTACATCCTTGTTTACTTGCCTTCTCTGTGAGAATGGCTCCGTTTGGCACGTGAGTCATCAGTGCGGTTATGAAGTGTAATGAGGGCACAGGATGCCAAGTGTTAGGGTTCAGGTATTGAGACCCGTGAGTTGTGATTAGCCCGAGGTTTGGTACCTCGTGCAGTTTATTAACTAAAACCTGATGTGAAAGCGGTCGTTGTTATTGAGTTATTACTTGTCCTTTCTTTATATGTGATTTTCTAATTTAGGTTGTGTTTTCGTTCATTTTGCTGTGACATTATCATGGTATTCCACTGATAATTATTATTTTTCTTTCTTATTGCAATTACCGTATTGTTTTCCATTTCGCGTAGTTGTTATGTAGATATAATACTATGTTGTTCCTAAACTTATACTTGTTCAGGTTATTTAGTCCAGTAGGTGTCTTGACTGTTCCTCGTCACTACCCTGATGTTAGTTTTGATAGTTGTTGGGTACCACCATGGTGTACTCATACTCCACTTCTGCATATTTTTTTGCATATTCAGGTATTTTTTGGAGTCAGTTGATCATTAACTAGTTGTGCGGATTGCTGCTATGGAGACTCAAGGTAAACCTGATGCCACATTCGCAGGCTTCAGATTCACCTTCTGATTTTCATTCATACTGTTTACTCTACTTCAAACAATTGTATTTAGAAAATTGTAGCAAACTCTATAGAGCTTATGACTTATACTACCGATTTTGGGAATTGTAAATTGTATTGAGAATTCCATTTCAGAAATTATTAGATGTTACTTTATTATTGTTATTATTCAGAAGATGTTAGGCTTATTCAGAAGATATTAGGCTTACCTAGTCCCTAAGACTAGGTGCCATCACGATACCAACAGACGGAAAATTAGGTCGTGACAGTTAGTATTCTAGACGTGCAAGGTTGAGGAACTTCCTGTTAGCGAGGTAAGCGAGACTTTAAGCTTTGATTCTTGCTTTTCCAAAATCCATTTTGAAAGTATGTTTTGTCTGCCTGGTCCATGTGTTGGGACAAGTGTGCGTTTGGCAGAATCGGTGGTCTTTTACCAACTGCAAATATATAATTTTGTCAAAAGCTAAAATTATGTAATAAGTGATTTGTGGTGTAGTGTGATGTGGCATAGCCTTGTGCTATGACGCGCGTTAGAAATTATTTCTTCGATGTCGTAATATATTTGGGGCATTGTGCCGCCATGGTCGATTTGGGGCATTGTGTATGCCGTCGTGATAAATTTGGGATATTGTGTATGTCGCCGTGATAGATTTGGGGCATTGTGTATGCCGCCGTGATAGATTTGGGACATTGTGTATGTTGCCTTGGTAGAGTTGGGGCATTGTATATGCTGTCGAGGACTCCTTGGGGTGTCTTTTTAATTTCCTGCACTACCGTTAACGACAAGTCCTTAGTATAGATTGTGTTGAGATATATATTGTATTGTTGTTGAATAATTATTTGGACCTCATAAAGTAATTATATGGTGAAAGATTTCCGTGCATATTACTTATGTGCTCTTTGTGTGTTTGTATTTTCTAACACTTATTCCAGAGGTATTCAGAGTGGCGGGTCGAGGATCTTACTGGGTTATATTTATGTATAACTCACTCATTACCTACATGTTCATGCAGATACTATTGGTGAAGATGAAGCTAGTAGCTGACGAATTTGCTAGAGTTGATTCAGCTATTGAGGTGAGCCGCCGCATTGTTTGTGGAGGCTGCCAAAAGAGTCTTTATAATTTATTCATATGATGTCTTCCGTAATTCTCTTAGATTCTCCATGGTCTAGTGTGGGATTTGGGCTAGAGTTTCAGTATAATATTTTGAGATATTAATTATTCATAATTAATTGCCATATTATTTGGATACTCATTTGATTAACCAAATATTTCAAAGTAATGGATAAGGTAAGAAAATATGGTTCGCCTGGCGAGTGGTGTAAGCTGGGTGGCAGTCACGTCTACGGGGTTGTTTGGGACGTGACACATAAGTCCCACCTTATATCATCGCATGCACATCAACCCCAATCCTTATACCTCCGCATGAGCGTCAATATCACACTACAATAACAACTCGCACTATAAGTGCCCATATATCATAATTTGCCAACTATCCACAATATCAATGTTTCCACAACAATCGCTCACGGATCCACCACAACGGGTACAAGAATATCAACAACAACAATGAATGTAAAATTCTCAAAGAAGGATGTTTCAACAATAACAATTTTGCCTCAACGTGATATGGCTTTCACAACTTCAACACCAATAACTCAACAATGAGAGAAAATGTATAACCACGATGTTAAATAAGAATAACTCACAATGAAAGATATAACGTATAGCAATGAATTCAAATAATGGAAATCAAAGAAAGATATAATATGAACAATAATTTCAAATAATGGATCAGCAATGAAAGAGGTAACATGAACAATAATTTCAAATAATGATAGTCAACAATGAAAGTGATAGCATATATAATGACTTCAAATAATGCAAATCGGCAATGAAGTGATAGCATGTAACAATAAAAGAAGCAACAAGTTCAACTAAAGTATGAGAGCAATTTACCAATTAGGAGGTAGAACAAGTGTTAACGAGATCATTTAAGGTATATACGGATAGACTAACATAAGTAAGAATAAATTGACTAGAAAAATTTAGAACATGATATAATATTTCAATTAATGCATTGAAATGGTCTAAGTAGCCTAAATCGTTCAAATACCACGTAAAACCTGTGTACACACTCGTCACCTTGCGTACATGGATTTTACTTAGCACAATTGAATTAAACAATACCAATCTTAAGGGGTAGTTTCCCCACACAAATTCAGGCAAGACACCTACCTCAACTAGGCCAAATTTGACTTAATATCATCAAACAATGCTAGGGAATCCAATTGCAATAGGCAAAGCTAAGATCTTTACACTTTTCACAAAAAGTCAACCCAGGGCTTGCCTGGTCGAAGCCTGGGTCCAATGTTAGATTATGTCTACCCATGACCCCACAAGTTCATATATGCGATTAGTTTCAAAATTCAAGTCCAAATCAACTCTCAAAACTCAATTTCTTATTTTTCGAAAATTTGACAAATTTTCACTTTGATTCACATGATTTTGATGTTAAAATACAAGATATGTTGATGGAATATGATTAGAAATACGAACTTGCTCGCATGATCAAAATACAAAAATAACATCTAAAACTACGAATCGAACACTAAAACGCATGAATTGTAAAGTAAAGTTCAAGAATTTCTAAAATTATAACTAAATGTCTGAATCCTATCAAATCAATTCCAAATGATACAAAAATTTGTAGACAAGTTCTAAATACCATAATGGACCTATTCCAAGTCCCAAATTCAAATTGCGAGCTCGACAGCTAAAAGTCAACCTACAATCAAACCCTTCAACTTCAAATAGCTAAATTTTGGCGAATGAACACAAATAAACTTACTGACTTCCAAAATGTATTTCGGGCATACGCCCAAATTCGAAATTACAATAGGAAGCTATCGAAGTCATAAAAATACAGTTTCGATGTTGTTTTCACAAAAGTAAAAATTTGGTCAATATTTTCTAATTTATACCTCTAAATCAACAATCAAGGGTCCAAATTAACCCAAAAGCTTCCTGGAATGAAACTAAGGAACCCCGCAAGTCATAAAATCATAAACACACATGTGTGAAGCAACAAGAGGGGTAACAGGGCGCAATTAGACTAAACGACTGATCGGGTCGTTACACTAGGCAAGTTCCATCTCGCATTATATCAGGCGGCACGAGCTCTAGGGCGCACTGCAAGCCAGGCCTCACGAGCTCTGAGGTCTGGTCCATTTCCAGTTCGTACATTAAACGTTTTCCACTTAGCGGCAAATTAATGGCTTAGAAACACAAATTGAGCACGAAATTCATCAAATCTTCCATCTTTCTTAGAATTCCCAGCTTCTATGTTTAAAAATAATACTTTGATTAGTATCATGAACATGAGTGACTAAGAACCTGATTATTCTGGGGTTATGGGTTGTTATTTACTATTGTAGTTTGACGGTTGATTAGTTTTCTTGAATTATCATATTAATTTGCTTATTCAATCTTACACTTAATTATTCTATTGCGTAGATAATAGTAGAATACTATCTATGAATTTATAGTTAAACACGAAGGTGAAAACAATAGATTAAATATAAGGTTGAGTAGAGTAAGTTCTCCAATCCCGGCATCGGAGAACAGATTCGTGATTAGGATAGACATATTCAAGTTGCCTTACTTGGTTATTTTTGCAGGAAATATACATGCATTATTGTTAACCCTAATTCTATAGACATATAGTATTAGGTTGGCTTGAATAGGCGAGCGAAGAGTCGAAATAACTTTGCGAGCATAATAAACCATGTTAACCAACAAATTAGATAAATTAAGTGATTATATCAACCGGAAGAATGCAATAGGAGAGACATTAATCTCAAAACCTCTATATATTCCCATCTCATTGAATTCTTTCTAAGTGTTTGCTTGTTTGCTTTGCACCTTGAATTTCTTTCTTGTTTAATAATATCATAGTAATATTTAGTCAACTAAACTACTTATGAAATTATCACTAGAGCATCTCAGTATAAATGACTAGATTATATTAAGGCACTCACATAAGTGCATGTAAATGGCTAGATGCTCCAGTATAATGTTCTTAATTAGTTAGGTCTGAATTGATCAGAGATTCTAAGATTTTGGTATGAAGAATAGTGTTTGATATTGTGATGACCAGATAGGTCATCTTATATTTTAAAACTTAATTCTGTGATCTGAAGCCTTAAAAATCTTGTTTTATCCTTACTCGATTTGCATGCATAGTCTGGGTGTCATTCCGGAAAGCTTTTATGTGAAAACTGAGAAAAATATAAAATTTTGCCTTAAGTCTACTTGAGTTGACTTCGGCCAATGTTTTGAGAAAACGGACCCAGATTTGTATTTTGATGGTCCCGTGGGTCCATATCGTGATTTGGGACTTGGGAGTATGCCCGAAATCGAATTCGGAAGTCCCTAGCCCGAGTTATCGCATTTTATAGAAATTTGAAAGTTTAAGGCTTTATGAACTTGAAATGTTTGACCGATGTTTGAATTTCGGATATCGGGTCTGTATTTTGGTTCCGGATCCCAGTATCGGTCCAATAGTACATTTATGACTTGTCTGGAAAAATTGGTGAGAAACGGAGTTGGTTTGACGTGTTTAATTCGTAGCTCTAGGTGTTATTTTGGCGATTTGAACGCGCGAGCAAGCTTGTATGATGTCTTTAGAGTTCTGTGCATAGTCAATTTAGAGCCCCAAGGTCTTGGGTGAGTTTCGGATAGGCTACGAAGTGAAATTGGACTTAAAACTCAGCTGGTGTCTGCAATTTCTCGTAACTGGCCTCTGATATTTTGCGAGATCAGTGTTCGCATTTGCGAACATTCCTAATTTTTGACAGGCTCGCATTTGCGAAGAGTACCTGGGTCAGCATAAATTCGCATTTGCGATCATGAGATCGCATTTGCGGGAAGGCCAGAGTTCGTATTTGTGAACAATGCCTCGTATTTGTGATGGGAACTGGGGGGGACAGATTCTTCGCATTTGTGATCATTGGGTCGCATTTGCGATCAGGTCAGAGTTCGCAATTGTGAACTATTCTTCGCATTTGCAAAGAAAAAAGAGGTGTGATGATCTTCGCATTTACGAATGACACTTCGCACTGCGAACACCGGGCTGCAAATGCGACATCTGTAATTGATCAAATATGACTTAGACGGGATTTTTGGTTCATTCTTCAAATTTTCAAAACCTAAAGCCTTAGAGGCAATTTTTCTAAGTTTCTTTCTTCCCCAAATCATTGGTAAGTTATTCTAACCTATTTCCTTTCAATCTTTCATTACATTTCACAAACTTTTAACCTAAAATCTAGTGTTTTCATGGTGGAATTGGGAGTTTTTGGGTAGAAATTAGGGATTTGGTAAATTTGGAATTTAAACCTTAAATTGAGGTCGGAATCGAAAATAAATTACATAACCGGGCTCGGGGGTGAATGGGTAATCGGGTTTTTATCTGAACTTTGGGATTGGACCAAGCAGACTCGGGGTTTGACTTTTGTTGACTTTTTCAAAAAAGGCCTAAATTGAATTCTTTGCAATCGTGGATAACTCCTAAGGCTTAATTTGAATCGTTTGGTTGGTAATTTGCTAGATTCTATTGGTTATGAGGCTCGCTTGAGAGGCAAAGTTGTGGTTGAGCATTGAGTGTTCTTTCAAACGAGGTAAGTGTTGTGTCTAACCTTGACTTGAGGGAATTAGGAACCCTCGATCTATTTTCTATTTGAGTTTCATATGAGCGACATATATGTGAGGTGACGAGTGCTTATGCGCCGCCGAATTATCTATTTTCCTTGTTTCCCCGTTTTTCTTATATTATCCATTTCCCTGTCTTAGTTGTTATATGCTCTATCCCATGCCTAATTGCTACATGTTAGTCATTTTTTCCTCCTGATAAGGGTGGTATGTTGAGGTGGAATAAGGGTGAATCTATAATGTACGGTGGGAGCGGGTTGCACGCTGCAACAGGTGTAATAAGGGTGGATTGTTTTGGTGGAATAAGGGTGAACTATGATTATGATATTGTGATATGGTAGGATCGGGTTGTGCGCCGCAACACTTATATTTATATTCATTGTTGCTATTGTTGTTGGAAATAATGGCGGATTATGTGATATTTGGTGGGATCAGGTTGCACGCCACATCAACTTGTGTGTTTATTGTCCTCCGGGCTGTGATAGTCTTACGATATTTCCCTTTTACACTTAAGGATTGGTAAATTCTGAACGTCGCTGACTTATTCCTAAATCTGTAGCTAATACTTTCATTTGACTTCCTTACTTTGTTATGTATTTCCTTTTCTGTCTATATTATTTATATTGCGTAGAGGTTGTAGTGTGAGTGACCCACCTTAGCCTCGTCACTAGTTTGTCGAGGTTAGGCTCGGCACTTACAGAGTACATGGGATTGGTTGTACTCATACTACACTCTGCACTTCTTGTGCGAATTTTGGTTTCGGCCCAAGTTGATCATGAGGTTAGCAGCTAGACTCATTCGACAGGAGACCCATGGTAGATCTGACGGCATCCGCAGTCCTTAGAGTCTTTTCCTAGCCACTTTACTTTACTGTTTATTTTCTTTCGGAACAGTGTATTTCCTTTCAGCCTCTGCTTGTAGTAAATTGTAGTAGCTCTTGAGCTATGACTCCAGATCCTAAATGTAGAAGATATTATAGCATTTGTATTATTCCGCACTCGTTTAATTTCGTTTTAGCTTACTTGACCTTATTTACTGTAATGTATAAAAATTGGCTTATGAGTCTCTAATGTTGGCTTTCCTAGAAAGTGAAATATTAGGCGCCATCACGGTCCCTACGGTGGGAATTCCGGATCGTGACAAGTTGGTATCAGAGTACTAGGTTTCATAGGTCTCACAATTCACGAGTAGGCTTAGTAGAGTCTGGAGGATCGGTACGGAGATGTTTGTACTTATCTTCCAGAGGCTATGAAGTTTAGGAACAAATTTCACTTCTATTCTTCTATGTCGTGCGATGTTTTTCTCTTGATGCTAATTGAACTCTTATACTCTTATTCTCTCGTAGATGGAGAGAACATGTACCGCATCTTCAGCTAAGCAGCAGCCAGAGCCCCCAGTGGCAGCTCCTACGAGGGGCAGAGGTCAAGGCCGAGGCTGTGCCAGAGGACGAGGCAAGGCTCAACCTAGAGTGCAAGCAGCAGCCCCAGCAGTGGAGCCTCAGGTAGAGTTTGACGAGGAGGTTCCAGCCCAGACTGTTCCTGTCGGGCCAGCTCAGGATCCAGAGGGATTCACTGCCACCCAGTGCTTCAGGACGCTTTGGTCCATTTGGTGGTCCTTATAGAGAGTGTGGCCCAGACTAGCGCATTTCCCATGGCACCAGCAGTCTCTCATGCTGGAGGAGGAGCACATACTCCTACTACTCACACTCCAGAGCAGATGGCTCCCTAGTATCAGACTCTAGCAGCTCATCCAGTTGGAGTAGCTCAGCCAGTTATTACGACACCGGTCGGTGATTAGTCAACTATGTCTTCTAAGACTTTATGGAGACTGGACAGGTTTACCAATCTTCTTCCAATTCACTTTAGTGGTGTATCTTCAGAGGATCCCCAGGAGTATCTTGACAGCTTTCATGAGGTGTTACGGAACATGGGTATAGTGGAGACCAATAGGGTCGATTTTCCTGTATTTCAGATGTCAGGTTTCCCAAGAAATAGTGGAGAGATTATTTGTTGACCAGATTGCGGCTGAGTCATCTGAGGCTATTATCAGAGGAACTATTTCAGTTTGCAGTAGAGATACTTCAGCTCTATTTGATCCTGGTTCTACTTACTCCTATGTGTTATCGTACTTTGCCTCATATTTGGTTGTGCCTCATGATTCTTTGAGTGCTATTGTGTATGTGTCCACACATGTGGGGATGCTATTATTGTAGACCGTTCTTATTGTTCATGTGTAGTCACCATTGGGAGTCTTGAGACTAATGTAGATCTTCTACTTCTCGGTATGGTTGATTTTGATGTTATCTTGAGTATGGATTGGTTGTCACCTTATCACGCTATATTGGATTGTCACGCTAAGAAGGTGACCTTAGCCTTGTCGGGATTTCCTCGATTAGAGTGGAGGGGAAATACTGTCCATTCTACCAGCAGGGTTATCTCTTATATGAAGGCTCGGCGTATGGTCGAGAAGGGGGGTCTAGCTTATTTAGCTTATGTTCGCAATTCTAGTGTGGTGGTTCCTTCCATGTATTCAGTACCAGTTGTTCGTGAGTTTCCAGAGTTATTTCTTGTAGACCTGCCGGGGATGCCACTCGACAGGGATATTGATTTCTGTATTGATTTGGATCCAGGCACTCAGCCCATTTCCATTCTGCCATACAGTATGGCGCCGCCAGAGTTGAAAATGAAGGAACAGATGCAGGATTTTCTTGATAAGGGCTTCATTAGACCTAGTGTCTCACCCTGGGGTGCACCTGTGTTGTTCGTGAAGAAGAAGGATGAATCGATGAGGATGTGCATAGATTATCGGTAGTTGAACAAAGTCACCCTCAAGAACAAGTATCCATTGCCAAGGATTGATAACTTATTTGATAAGCTTCAGGGTGCCAAGGTGTTTTTGAAGATTGATTTGAGATCTGGCTACCATCGGTTGAGTATTAGGGCATCTGATGTCCCTAAGACAGCTTTTCGGACTCGGTATGGGCACTATGAGTTTCTAGTGATGTCCTTTGAGTTGACAAATGCTCCAGCAGCATTCGTGGATTTGATGAACCGAGTGTTCAAGAATTATTTGGACTCTTTGTGATTGTGTTTATTGATGATATCTTGATCTACTCCCACGGTCGAGAGAAGCATGAGCGGCATCTTAGGATTGTACTTCAGACTCTAAGAGCCAGCCAGTTATATGCTAAGTTTCAAAGTGCGAGTTTTGGTTGGATTCAGTCACGTTCTTTGGGCATGTTGTATCAGCAGAGGGAATTCAGGTAGATCCTAAAAAGATTGAGGCAGTTAAGAACTGGCCTAGACCCACTTTAGCCACGAAGATCAGAAGTTTCTTGGATTTGGCGGGCTATTATAGTTGCTTTGTGGACGGGTTTTCATCTATAGCAGCCCCGTTGACCAGGTTGACCCAGAAGGGTTCCCCCTTCAGATGGTCAGACGAGTGTGAGGCGAGCTTTCAGAAGCTCAAGACTGCTTTGACTACAGCGCCGGTGTTGGTGTTGCCCATAGGTTCAGGATCTTATACGGTATATTATTATGCATACCGTGTTGGGCTCGGTGCGGTATTGATGCAGGAGGGAAGGGTGATCGCATATGCGTCGCGACAGTTGAAGGTTCATGAGAAGAATTACCATGTCCATGACTTAGAGTTGGAAGCCATTGTTCATGCGCTGAAGATTTGGAGGAACTTTCTTTACGGTGTGTCGTGTGAGGTTTTCACGGATCATCGGAGCCTTAGTAATTTTTCAAGCAAAAGGATCTCAATTTGAGGCAGAGGAGGTAGTTGGAGCTATTGAAAGACTACGATATCACCATCTTGTATCATCCCGGGAAGGCCAATGTGGTGGCCGACGCCTTGGGTAGAAAGGCAACGTGTATCGGCAACCTTGCTTTCATTCCAGTCGGTGAGAGGCCGCTTGCATCATATGTTTGGACTTTAGCCAACCAGTTTGTGAGGTTGGATATTTTAGAGCCCAGCCATTTTCTAGCTTGTATAGTCGCTAGATCTTCTTTGTTTGAGCGCATCAGAGATTGGAAGTATGATGACCCTCATTTGTTGGTCCTTAGGGACACAGTGCGGCACAGTGGTGCCAAGAAGGTTACTATTGGAGATGAAGGAGTCTTAAGGATGGAGGGTCGTGTTTGTGTGACTAATGCGGATGGACTTCGTGATTTGATTCTTGAGGAGTCCCACAGTTACCGGTATTCTATTCATCCAGGCGCTGCCAAGATGTATCAGGACTTGCAGCATCATTATTGGTAGAAAAGGATGAAGAAGGATATAGTTACTTATGTAGCTTGGTGTCTAAATTGTCAGCTAGTAAATTATGAGCATCAGAGACCTGGTGGTTTGATTCAGAAGATAGAGATTCCTGAGTGGAAGTTGGAGCATATCACTACGGATTTCGTTGTTGGACTCCCACGGGCTCATAGGAAATTCATGCAGTTTGGGTCATTGTGGAAAGGCTGACCAAGTCAGCACATTTCATTCATGTGGTAGTTACCTATTCTTCGGAGTGATTGGCAGAGATTTATTTCCGCGAGATCATCCGTCTTCACGGTGTGCCCGTTTCTATCATTTTTGATCGAGGTACGCAGTTGACCTCGCACTTCTGGAGGGAAGTACACCGTGAGTTGGGTATGCAGGTTGATTTGAGCACAGTGTTTCATCCTCAGATGGACGAATAGTCCGAGCGCACCATTCAAATGTTGGAGGATATGCTCCGCACATTTGTTATAGACTTCGGAGGATCGTCGGATCATTCCTTGCCCCTTGCAGAGTTTGCCTACAACAACATCTACTAATCGAGAATTCAGATGGCTCCCTATGAGGAATTATATGGTAGGCATGTCGGTCGCCAGTTGGGTGGTTCGAGCCAAGAGAGGCTCGATTGTTGGGTACAGACCTAGTATAGGATGCCTTGTATAAGGTCAAGATTATTCAAGATCGACTTCGCACAACTCAGTCAAAGTAGAAAAGTTATGCCAATCATAGAGTTCGTGATGTTGCATTCATGGTCGGGGAGAGAGTGTTGCTCCGGGTATCACCCATGAAGGGTGTAGTAAGGTTCGGAAAGAAGGGAAAGTTGAGCCCTAGGTATATCGGTCTCTTTGAGATTATGTAGAGAGTGGGAGAGGTGGCTTACAGGCTTGCATTGCCACCGTGGTTATCAGCAGTTCATCCGGTGTTCCATGTGTCCATGCTCCAGAAGTATCACGGCAATCCGTCCCATGTGTTAGATTTCAACTCTGTTGAGTTGGATAAGGATTTGACTTACGAGGTGGAGCTAGTGGCTATTCTAGCTCTGCAGGTTCGTCAGTTGAGGTCGAAGAGTTATCCTTCAGTCCGAGTGCAGTGGAGAGTTCAGCCTGTCGAGGCAGCTGCTTGGGAGTCTGGGTCGGACATGCAGGGTAGATATTCCACCCTTTTCACCAGTTCAGGTACTTTTCTATGTCCTTTCAAGAACGAACGGTTGTGTTAGAGGTGGAGAATGTGATGAACCAATAGGTCATATTATGTTTTAAAACCTAATTATGTGATGCCCGGAATCGAATTCGGAAGTACCTAGCTCGAGTTATCGCATTTTATAGAAATTTGAAAGTCTAAGGCTTAATGAACTTGAAATGTTTGAGCGATGTTTGACTTTTGGATATCGGGGCCGTATTTTAGTTCGGAGCCCAGTATAGATCCAATAGAACATTTATGACTTGTTTGGAAAATTTTGTGAGAAACAGAGTTGGTTTGACGTGATTTGGACGTCCGGTTGTGAAAATAAAAGTTTCAAAGTTTTCTTGAAAATTTCATTTGATTTGATGTTCAACTTGTAGTTCTAGGTGTAATTTGGAGATTTGTCGCACGAGCAAGTTTATGATATTTATAGACTTGTGTGCATAGTTGGTTTAGAGCCATGATGGCTCGGGTGAGTTTCGGATGGGCTACGGAGTGAATTTGGACTTAGAACTCAGCTGGTGTCTGCAATTTCTGGTAACTAGCCTTTGATTGCGAGATCAATGTTCGCATTTATTCCCAATTTCTGATAGGCTCACATTTGTGAACAATTTCATCGCATTTGCAAAGAGTACCTGGGTTAGCATAAGTTCGCATTTGCGATCATGAGGTCGCATTTGCGATCATGAGGTCGCATTTGCGGGAAGGCCAGAGTTCGCATTTGCGAACAATGCTTCGCATTTACGATGAAAACTGGGGAGGGAGATTCTTCGCATTTGCGGTCATTGGGTCACATTTGCGATTAGGTCAGAGTTCGTAGTTGCGAACTATTCTTCGCATTTGCGAAGAAAGTAGAGGTCTGATGGTCTTCGCATTTGCAATTGACATTCAGCATTTGCGGGGTTCGCATTTGTGAACCCCAAGTCACAAATGCGACATCTGCAACTGATCAAAAATGACTTGGACGGGATTTTAGATTCATTCTTCAACTTTTCAAAACCTAAAACCTGCCTTAGAGGCGATTTTTCCAAGACTCTTTCTTCCCCAAATCATTGGTAAGTAATTCTAACCTATTTTCTTTCAATCTTTCATTACATTTCACAAGCTTTTAACCTAAAATCTAGGTTTTCATGGTGGAATTTGAGGTTTTTGAGTAGAAATTAGGGATTTGGTAAATTGGGGATTTAGGCCTCAAATTGAGGTTGGAATCCAAAACAAATTACATAATCGGGCTCAGGGGTGAATGGGTAATCGAGTTTTGGTCCGAATTTCGGGATTGGACCAAGCGAGCCTGGGGGTTGACTTTTGTTGAGTTTTTAAAAAAAGGCCTAAATTGAATTCTTTGCAATCGTGGGTAGTTCCTAAGGCTTAATTTGAATCATTTGGTTGGTAATTTGCTAGATTCTATTGGTTCTAAGGCTTTCTTGAGAGGCAAAGTTGTGGTTAAGCATTGAGTGGTCTTTTAAATGAGCTAAGTGATGTGTCTAACCTTTACTTGAGGGAATTAGGAACCCTCGGACTATTTGCTATGTGAATTTCATGTGAGCGGCGTATATATGAGGTGACGAGTGCTGATGTGTCGCCGAGTTATCTGTTTTCCCTGTTTCCCTGTTCTTCTTAAATTATCCATTTCCCCGTCTTAGTTGTTATATGCTCTAAATGCGTTCCTATACCTAATTGCTACTTATTAGTCATTGTTTCCTCCTATTCATGATAGTAGTTCTTTCCATAGTTTCATGATCTCCTACTATTTGCTCGAGTTGGTTTATTTATACCTTCTAGTTGTAAATTCTGGATTGGTCTCGTTGTGTAGCATTGCTTATTTGGATTATCATGTTTTACAAGGTTTCCTATTTGTTTCAGTTTGGTGTTTAGGAATTGTAAAGGATTTTCTGTGATTTGAATTGTGAGTTTTATGGTGCATATCGAGTACTTGATATTGAGTATGATGGGATCGGATTGCACGCCGCAAAAGGTGAAATAAGAGTGGTATGTTGAGGTGGAACAAGGGTGAATCTATATTGTACGGTGAGAACGGATTGCACGCTGCAACAGGTGTAATAAGGGTGGATTATTTTGGTGGAATATGGGTGAACTATGATTATGATATTGTGATATGGTGGGATCGGGTTGCACGTTGCAACACTTATATTTATATTCATTGTTGTTAATGTTGTTATGAAGAAATAAGGGAGGATTATGTGATGTATGGTGGGATCGGGTTGTGCACCGCAACAACTTGTGTGTTTATATTCCTCTGGGTTGTGATAGTCTTACGGTATTTCCCTTTTGAACTTAAAGATTAGTAAATTCTGAACATCACTAACTTATTCCCGCAGCTGTAGCTATCACTTTCATTGACTACCTTACTTCGTTCTATATTTCCTTTTCTGTCTATATTATTCATATTGCGTACAGGTTGTAGTGCGAGTGACCCGCCTTAGCCTCGTCACTACTTCGTCGAGGTTAGGCTCGGCACATAAAGAGTACATGGGGTCGGTTGTACTCATACTACACTCTGCACTTCTTGTGTAGAATTTTGTGCCGGCCCGAGCTGATCGTGAGGTTAGCAGCTGGACTCATTCGACAGGAGTCCCAAGGATGATCTGTCGGCGTCCACAGACCCTGGAGTCTCTTCCTAGCCACTTTACTTTACTGTTTCTTTTCTTTCAGAACAGTGTATTTCCTTTCAGACTCTGCTTGTAGTAAATCGTAGTAGCTCGTGAGTTGTGATTCCAGATCCTAACTGTAGTAGATATTATGGCATTTATATTATTTCGCACCCATTTTATTTCGTTTTAGCATATTTGACTTTATTTACTGAAATGTATAAAAATTGGCTTAATGATTCTCTAACATTGGCTTGCCTAGCAAGTGAAATGTTAGGCGTCATCACCAGTGATGGAGCCACGATTTTCATTAAGGAGAGTCAAAATATAAAGAAAAAAACTCACCAAGAAGTCAAGGGTGACATTATATAAATATATATTTTAAAATTACTGAGCTATAGGGTATAATTTTTAGGCGAAGGGGTAATTGGCTTAATGATTCTCTAAGGTTGGCTTGTCTAGCAAGTGAAATGTTAGGCGCCATCACTAGTTCAGGTACTTTTCTATGTCCTTTCAAGGACGAACGGTTATTTTAGAGGTGGAGAATGTGATGACCCAATAGGTCATCTTATGTTTTAATACCTAATTATGTGATCCAAAGCCTTAAAAATCTTGTTTTAGCCTTCTTCGATTTGCGTGCGCAGTCCGGGCGTCTTTCTGGAAAGCTTTTATGTGAAAAAACTAAGAAAAACATGAAATTTTGTCTTAAAATCCACTAGAGTTGACTTCAGTCAACGTTTTGAGCAAACAGACCCAGATCCGTGTTTTGACGGTACCAGTGCATCCGTACCGTGATTTGGGACTTGAGCGTATGCCCAGAATCGAATTTGGAAGTCCCTAGCCCGAGTTATCGCATTTTATAGAAATTTTAAAGTTTAAGTCTTAATGAACTTGAAATGTTTGACCGATGTTTAACTTTTGGATATTGGGGCCGTATTTTTGTTTCGGAGCCCAGTATAGATCCAATAGAAGATTTATGACTTGTTTGAAAAATTTTATGAGAAACGGAGTTGGTTGACGTGATTCGGACGTCCGGTTGTGAAAATAGAAGTTTCAAAGTTTTTTTGAAAATTTCAATTGATTTGATGTTCAATTTGTAGTTCTAGGTGTTATTTGGTGATTTGATCACACGAGCAAGTTCGTATGATATTTATAGACTTGTGTGCATAGTTGTTTTAGAGCCACGATGGCTCGGGTAAGTTTTGGATGGGCTACGGAGTGAATTTGAACTTAGAACTCAGTTGGTGTCTGCAATTTCTGGTAACTAGCCTCTGATTGCGAGATCAATGTTCGCATTTATTCCTAATTTCTGACAGGCTCGCATTTGCGACCATTTCTTCGCATTTGCGAAGAGTACCTGGGTTAGCATAAGTTCGCATTTGCGATCATGAGGTCGCATTTGCGGGAAGGCTAGAGTTCGCATTTGCGAACAATGCTTCGCATTTACGATGGGAACTGGGGAGGGAGATTCTTCGCATTTGTGGTCATTGGGTCACATTTGCGATTAGGTCAGAGTTCGTAGTTGCAAACTATTCTTTGCATTTGCAAAGAAAGCAGAGGTCTGATGGTCTTCGCATTTGCGATTGATATTCAGCATTTGCGGGGTTCGCATTTGTGAACCCGAGGTCACAAATGCGACATCTGCAACTTATCAAAAATGACTTGGACGGGATTTTTGGTTCATTCTTCAAATTTTCAAAACCTAAAGCATGCCTTAGAGGCGATTTTTCCAAGACTCTTTCTTCCCCAAATCAATCGTAAGTAATTCTAACCTATTTTCTTTCAATCTTTCATTACATTTCACAAGCTTTTAACCTAAAATCTAGGTTTTCATGGTGGAATTTGAGGTTTTTGAGTAGAAATTAGGGATTTGGTAAATTGGGGATTTAGGCCTCAAATTGAGGTCGGAATCCAAAACAAATTACATAATCGGACTCCGGGTGAATGGGTAATCGAGTTTTTGTCCAAATTTCGGGATTGGACCAAGCGAGCCTGGGGGTTGACTTTTGTTGAGTTTTTAAAAAAGGGCCTAAATTGAATTCTTTGCAATCGTGGGTAGTTCCTAAGGCTTAATTTGAATCATTTGGTTGGTAATTTGCTAGATTCTATTGGTTCTAAGGCTTTCTTGAGAGGCAAAGTTGTGGTTGAGCACTGAGTGGTCTTTCAAATGAGGTAAGTGATGTGTCTAACCTTGACTTGAGGGAATTAGAAACCCTCGGACTATTTACTATGTGAATTTCATGTGAGCGGCGTATATATGAGGTGACGAGTGCTGATGTGCCGCCGAATTATCTGTTTTCCCTGTTTCCCTGTTCTTCTTAAATTATCCATTTCCCCGTCTTAGTTGTTATATGCTCTAAATGCGTTCCTATACCTAATTGCTACTTGTTAGTCATTGTTTCCTCCTATTCATGATAGTAGTTCTTTCCATAGTTTCATGATCTCTTACTATTTGCTCGAGTTGGTTTATTTGTACCTTTTAGTTGTAAATTCTGGATTGGTCTCGTTGTGTAGCATTGCTTATTCGGATTATCATGTTTTACAAGGTTTCCTATTTGTTTCAGTTTGGTGTTTAGGAATTGTAAAGGATTTTCTGTGATTTGAATTGTGAGTTTTACGGTGCATATCGAGTACTTGATATTGAGTATGATGGGATCGAATTGCACGCCGCAACAGGTGAAATAAGGGTGGTATGTTGAGGTGGAATAAGGGTGAATCTATATTGTACGGTGAGAACGGATTGCACGCCGCAACAGGTGTAATAAGGGTGGATTATTTTGGTGGAATATGGGTGAACTGTGATTATAATATTGTGATATGGTGGGATCGGGTTGCACGTTGCAACACTTATATTTATATTCATTGTTGTTAATGTTGTTATGAAGAAATAAGGGAGGATTATGTGATGTATGGTGGGACGGGTTGCGCACCGCAACAACTTGTGTGTTTATATTCCTCTGGGTTGTGATAGTCTTACGGTATTTCCCTTTTGAACTTAAGGATTAGTAAATTCTGAAGGTCACTAACTTATTCCCGAAGCTGTAGCTATCACTTTCATTGACTATCTTACCTGTTAAACAATTTTAACTTTTTTTCCTTATAAAGTAAACTTTTGTTTCTTTGAAATAATATACCTTTATTCATGATATGGACCATCAACCCTAATAGTAAAAGAATATACTGACGTCTTTCATATTTGAAGTATAGACACAAACAAAAGAATTTAGCTTCAAGAAGCCATAATTAAGATAGAATGACAACAACTTTTTCTCTTACTGCAATTTTGCGTCTGATTATCCATTCATAAGTAAATATTTTTGAAAATTTATCTTCATATTCTGCGACATCTGTATATATCTTAACATTCACTTTTATGAGATGTAATAAATCGCATCTGAATATAATAAAGAGAAACTTTCGATAAAAGAGAAGATTCTGAAGTCCATTTATCAAATGGTCACTCAACTATCTAAAATTACTTATTAAAGTCATTTTTCTTTCGCTTGTAACATGCTAACAGCAAAATCACTTAATTATGCTTATAGCACTCACAAGGTCATTCAACTAGATTTTCTCAAACATTTTTTATTGTCAACTACCTGTTTACCCTCTAAATTATCAGCTTTTGTCTTCTTTTTAGTTTTGTTCAACTTTTTAATATTATAATTTTTTTATCTTTTTAGTTTATACTATGTACTTTCCCATAATATAAATAACTTTTATTTATAAAATAAAAGATAAAATTAGTATTTTAGCATATATAATGTCTGACTAATAAAATATTTAGCATAGTAAAAACAATTAATTAAAATAATTTGTTCGTAATAATAGTTTTGATATAAATAACAAAAACTCAAAAATTTATTTAAGAATGGAAAAATAAAAGTTTTAAAATATATATTTCATGTACGTAATATAAAAAATAAATTATTTAAAATAAAGGTATGTTCTAATATACATTATATACCAACTAGTAGATGTAAGGAAAAAAGTATTTAAGTTATGGATAGAAACCCAACTCATAGTATTGTAGTCGTATCACAAAAAATCATCAGATTTTTCTAGCATATCTGGCCAATTGGCTTAGCCAAAACCGTATCTCTTTAGAACTTCGACCCTTCTTCCATTTTTATTTTAGAAAGTTGGATTATATATGCCCAGCTACATTTTTTTCGTATTTAAGATATGTATCATTAATAATGATGCTACGCCTAGCCGCATAAATATTTAGTATTTGTATTTTGTGAAACTGATTATGTCTTTCACAATCTTTCTATCCACGAAACCGCGCCAGTCTTCTTTGCTCTCCAGCCTACTCAAAGAACAAAAGGCAGGAAGATAAAACTTTTAAACCATATAATATATTCTTCATACAAAAAAATATAATTTATTCAATTCAAAAACTCCAAACTTTATTAGGAATCAAGGGCTAACTCATGCACACATAGCAATAAGAAAGTGCATGATTTTTTTCTTAGGTATAAATGCTTTGACGATTTGTTTGGAAACCCTTAATTGCTTAAATGCCATGAATCTATCACTGGTTCATGATACAAATTTACTTACAGAAATTGAATTGCCGGCATGATAACTCAGCTAGTTCGAGTGTCAGAAGTAATTGAATCTTTGTTTGATTTGATTATTGTTATGTCAATGCTTGCATTCATTCAGATTCAATTTAGATTTCAATTTAGATTAGATATATGTGATCACATACGATATGGGAGAATAGCCAACCTCCTTGGATGTGAGTGTCTTGGCAGCCAGGGCTAACTACCTCACACTTGCAGGCACTACGTTCAGATTCAAATTTCGATTCAGAAAGGAAAAATGTGGTTAACCTACCTGAGTGCAAATCGTCACGGCCGAGAAAATGGGACAGACATCCTTATACTTGCAGGTGCCACTAGATTTATATCTGTTTGAGAAGTGGTTGAACTCCACTAGTGTAAAAGTAGCCAGGGTCGGGGATTAAACCAGCCATCCTCACACTTGCATGCATTATTGTCACGATCCAAAATTCCAACCAATCGAGATTGTGATAGGGCCTTACACTGCTTGCTAGGTAAGCCAACACACAACAAATAATACGAAAGAATTGCAATTAACGACTAACAATAAGTTAGTAGAATAAAGTAAAAGCAACTCAATAGGTACGTATACATAAAAGTCTAGAACCAACATCTAACGTAAACTATCACAAGACGTGTAGTCACAAGTACATGAGTTTCTAGAGTTTACTATATATTTGAAAGAAAAACAATACAGTCTGCAAAGTAGAAACAATACAATAGAAATAGGAAAGTGACTCTAAGGCCTGCGAACAGAAATGCAGCTTTACCTCGAATCATCTGTCTCGTATCTGCTAAGCACCTCTTGGAACTCCACTAGTACCAATATTCGGATTTGCACAAGAAGTGCAGAAGTGTAGTATGAGTACAACTGATCCAATGTACCCAGTAAGTGTCAAGCCCAACTCCAATGAGATAGTGACGAGGCTAAGACAAGACACTTACAATAAACATGTGCAGATGTATCTATCAAGAAGTAACAAAATAACATGTAGAGTATGAAATATAACAACAGGATAATGACAAGTGAAAGGGATAACAAGTACACAAGTAAAGGGGCATAAAATGGAAACATAAAGTAAAGTGTCACTAATTAAGATTTATCAACAACTTTGAACGACCTTTCAAAAGTAAATAACGAAGCCATACCAATGAAATGAACCAACATGCATGACATCACCCTTCGTGCTTTTACTCTCATCCTCACATCATAATATAAAAACAAGCACAAAAACACACATCGTGCATATCTTCACGTTCACTCAAGCATGGAAACACCCTTCGTGCAATAATATCAATATATAAATAAGGCACGAAAACACCCTTCGTTCACAATCACTCTTTCTCACAAGCACGACAACACCCTTCATGCATTTCATTCTTCCTCACAAACACGCAACACCCTTCGTGTATTTCACTCTTCCTCACCAAGCATCATAAACAACATAATATCAAGCAAGGTGAGAAGAAAATTCAACATCAATAATAGTATTTGAACACAACTCGTCATATGAGAATCTTCCAACAATTAACACCAACAACCAATCAATAATTTAATGATATTGATACCCAATATCTCAATAATCTCAACATAGAAAATAACATAAACACAAAAATTTAAAGAATTATATGATCAATTTAAAGCATAGATACATAATACACAAAGTAATATAGAACGGGTAAGCCTAATTCAACCGGCATGCTTATCCTGTGGCCAACGCATATACACGCATCGCCTTGCATATACACTGCCCCAACACATAGATCACATAGCAAATAGACTCGATTATACCATATTTCCCCCAAATCATGGTTAACCAAGACACTTACTTCTTTCTGGAACACAATCAATAATTCAACACTGTTTTTACTCTAGAACAAGCCTCCAAACTACAATATCTAGTCATTATTGTTCAAACAAGTCAAAACAAGCTTTAGAAACTAACCTCGAATGAAAAAGGCTCAATGTTTAACATGATTGAAAAAGCCAACAAAACTCAACACAAGCCCACATGGTCGAAATCCAAAATTAAGACAAAATTCGAATAAATATTCACCCCCGAGCCCGGATATGCGATTTGTTTCGAAATTCGATCTCAATTTGAGATCTATATCTCAATTTCCAAAGTCCTTAAATTCTATCCGAAATCCCCAATTTCTACTTTAGAATCCTTAGATTTGATGATGAAATTAATGAAAAAGTAATAGAAATTGAACAAAAACAAGTTAATATTACTAACCTATGAATTTGAGAAGAAATTTCGTCCAAAAATTGTATCTATGGAGTTTAGGGTTCAAAAATAGTGTAAAATAAGCTAAGTCCCGAAATCCCCACATTTTACTCAGTTGTTCGTAATTGCGATGTTCGCAAAAGCAAACAGTGTCTGAGTCCTTCAGTTATCGCACTCCCTTCATATGTTTGAAGGCTCCTCCTATCGCAAATGCGGACCAAGATTCGCAAAAGTGAAGTTGTGCCTAGCCTACCACTGTCGCAAATACGACACCAAACTCGCAAATGCAATATCTCTCCAGATCGCAAATGCGACATACTCTTTGCAAAAGAGAAGTTCCTATATCTCAGTCCCACTTTGCAAATGCGAGCCAGACATTGCAAATGCGAAGCTCGCATTTGAAAATAGATCTTCGCAAATGCGATACCTGCAGATTGACACCACCAGCTTTTATGAGCTATGACAAAACTATCTGCAATGCATCCGAAACTCTTTCGAGCCCCGAGGGCTCCAATCTGAACATTCACATAAGTGTAATAACATCATACAAAAACATTGCCGCAAGCTCAATTCATCAAAATAACATCTACAAGCAAGAATCAATCATTAAAACTCAAGATTTTCAAGTTTAAAATTCAAATTTTAAACTTTTCACATAAAGCGCTGAAATGGCTTCAGGTTATCTGGGCCGCACAAACGTGCGTAGAAGTCCAAAATCATCATACTAACCTACCGGAATTGTCAAAAGACCAATATGATGTCGTTTATAAAAAATGTTAACCGTGGTCAACTCTAGTCATTTTTAAAGTCAAAAATCGCATTTTCTTTAAAATTCACATATAAACTTTTGATACGGACCATGCACACAAGTCATAAATCATCAAATTGAGCTAGGAAAAGTCTCGAAACAACAAAAACGGAGCTAGTACTCAAACGACCTAACGGGACGTTACATTCTCCACCTCTAAAAGATATGTTCGTCCTCGAACGAACATAAAAATGTACCTGAATAGGAAAAAAGGTGTTGGTGTCTACTTCTCAAATCGGACTGGGACACCCAAGTAGCCTCCTCAAGCAGCTGACCTCTCCAACGCACTTTCACATAAGGAATATCTTTAGATCTCAACTTTCGAACCTGCCAGTTTAGAATAGCCACGGCTCTTCCTCATAGGTCAAATTCTCATCAAGCTGCACCGTGTTGAAGTCTAAAACATGTGACCTATCTTCATGGTACTTACAAAGCATGGAGATGTGAAATACCAGATCTCAAGCCTATAAGCAACCTCCCCAACTCTCTCCAAGATCTCAAATCGACCAATAAACCTCGGGCTCAACTTTCCTTTCTTCCCAAATTTCACCACGCCCTTCAAAGGTGATACTCGGAGAAGAAACTTCTCACCTTACATGTAAGCTACATCTTGAACCTTCTGGCCAGCGTAACTCTTTTTCTTGGACTGAGTTGTACGAAAATGATCCTGGATCACTTTCACCTTCTCCAAATCATCACGAACCAAATATGTGCCCAACAATCTAGCTTCACCGATTTCAAACCAACAGCCCGAAAAATAATTGCCTCCCATATAAGGCCTCATATAGAGCCCTCTGGATAATCGACTAATAGTTGTTGTTTAGGTAAAATTTTCTAGAGGTAAAAACTAGTCCTCTTGACCCACAAAATACATAGTGTGTGCTTGAAATAATATCCTCCAAAATCTGAATTGTCTGCTCGGATTGTCCGTCCGTTTGAGGATGAAATGCCGTACTCAGCTCGACGCGCGTGCCCAAAATGAATTGCGTGCCCCAGTTTGAGATGATGGAAATGGGCACACTGCGTAGGCGGATAATAAACCAGATGTAAATCTGAGCCAACCGCTCTGAAGAATAGGATGTCATCACCGGAATGAAGTGTGAGAACTTAGTCAACCGGTCCATAATAACCCAAAAAACATCATATTTCCTCAAGATCTGTGATAAGCCTACTACAAAGTCCATGGTGATGTGTTCCCGTTTCCACTCCAGTATCACCAATCTCTGAGTCAACCCACCCAATTTCTGTGTTCATACTTCACCAGTTAACTATTCAAACACTGAGAGACATGTCCAACAATGGCTTTCTTCATCATCCACCACCAATAGTGTTGTTTCAAGTCACGGTACATCTCCGTGACACCTGGGTGAATAGAATATTGTGAACTGTGAGCCTCTTATAATATCAACTCTCTCAACCCATTAACATTCGCAACACAAATCTGGCCCTAAAGCCGCATAACAACATCATCCCCAATCACAACCTTATTAGCACCACCCCATTGCACTATGTCTTTCAACACCAACAAGTGAGGATCATCAAACTGGCGAGCTTTGATATGCTCCATCAAAGATGACTGGGCCACAACACAAGAAAGAACCCTACTATGCTCTGAAATGTCCAACCTTACGAACCGGTTGGCCAAAGTCTAAACATCCATGGCTAATGGCCTCTCCACTGCCGGTAAAATGCCAAACTGCCTATTCTCTCTGCCTTTCTACTCAAGGCATTGACCACCGTTTGGCTTTCCCCGGAAGATATAATATGGCGATATCACAGTCTTTGAATAACTCTAACCATCTCCGCTACCTCAAATTAATATCCTTCTGCTTTAATGGATGATGGAGACTCGTAGACCTCACATGGAATGCTGTATAGATTGTGCCTCCAAATTTTGAGCGCTTGAACAATGGTTGCTAACTCCAAATCATGCGCAAGGTAATTCTTCTCATGGACCTTAAAATGACAAGATGCATAGGCAATCACCTTATCATCTTGCATCAATACTGCACTAAGTCCAATATGCGATGCATCACAATATATAATGTAAGATCCCGAACCTGTGGCTACAATAACACCGTGGATGCAGTCAAGGCAGTCTTGTGCTTCTGAAAGCTCTCCTCACACTTGTCGGATAATCCGAAAAGAGCACCCACCAATTTTACCCTATACACCCATGAGCACCTCCTTATCCAAAATGGCAAACATTAGATTAGATTTACGCCTTAGGTCTTTTTATAGTAAAATTGAAATTTTACAGTGCTAGTCACACTTCCTGATTGTTGACCGTATTTCGGGTGAACTCGCCCAGTCCGCAATGGTTATCTAAAATTATACCTAGGACAATTCCTAGTGTGGTCCACATCCTACTGAAACCACCAGTGAAATCGCAATTGGTCAGTGCATTTTCCACTGCAGTCCGCAGTTCACCCAACTTCAGTAACTTTCAACAATTTCAAGACGTGCTCGAAACTCACCCGAACTCTTCAGATCCTAATATGATCCATGCCAATAAGATCAAAATGGTTATACGAACTCATACCAATTCTCAAATTTCATTTCTGCTCACAAATTCATAAAATAAAGGGTTGAATTGTTATAAATACCCTACAACATGCTTATTTATTTATTCTATGTATGTATTTACGCAAAAGAACCTGACCATTAGATATTTTGATATGATCCTGGATAGTTCAGATTGAAAAGAAAAGCACGAACTTTAATGTTGTTTGATAGAATACCTCAATGTTGTTTCTTGCTTAATTCTAATTAAATATAGGATATCACATTCAGTTCTCTTTAATTTATAATGATCCTGGTTAAGTTTCAAGCATTATGATACTTTGTTCAGCAAAAAAGAAAGGATAATATCTCAAGTGGGAAATGTAGTTATATCTCTTCCTGTGGAATGGTCCATCGATATACTTAACTTGAAGAGAGAAATGTGGTTATACTACTTTACTTTCTTTTCTTTCCTTTTTGGTCTACCGGAGATGCTTCATTAACTTTTACGTTTGAAAGAAATGTGACCATAGATATTAAATACAATCAAAATAAGAGTAACTTATTTTGTTTTTAGCATTTGTAGGATCAAATAGATATCACAAAATAGAAGTAAAAGTTGACTTATAGCTTTATATATCACAATGTATACTGTAAAAATCGACCATACCTGGTTTTACGGGCTCCGGGCTGCGCCTCGAGAATAAGCCGGTATCAAAGTAAGTTCGGGATCGAAGAACACGATTAAGGGATCGAGATCAGGTTAAATCGATGCCCAAGTAACAGAATCACGAGATATCCGCAATCGACCACCAATTTCGGCGAGAATCTCGAGACTGGCAGAACCATTAACGGTTATTGATATCAATCATGTATTTTACTTCCGAAATTAGAATTATACGTTATTTAGGATTCTTCTACTATATAAAGAGGAACCATGTTCATTTGTAAGAGAGGATTATCTCACACGAATTATCACTTACGCAACTACTAAGAAATAGAAAGCACTCTGCTATTTAACCCGCTCTTAACGCTTTACTGTCCATATTGTTCGTTTTGTTCTTATTATTCTTGTGGCACTTAACGATCAATCTAAACACTATTCCAAGCCAAGGTCGATAATTCACGAATGGCACTAGTTTTGTCCATTACAATCATTTAATTCCTTTATTTATTTAGCTATTTATCAATTGACATTGAATTAGATCAAGTATCCTTATAACCACATTATAAGTTTAATTGTTACTCGTATCCCGAGGTAAACAGTTTAGCGCCCACTGTGGGGCTAAGGATAATAGTGATTGCTTAGGGCTAATTCTGACATAACACACTATTTTATGCTTGCTTCTTGCCAAGAATTTTGTTTTCAGGATAAATCATGTCAAACTCACAAAACACAGCTACATGGTGACAACAGTCTCGGACTCCACAGAGAGAACGAGAATATTACTGCTCTGGGAATCGAGGTGCCACAAGCTGACCTCGGAGGAGCGCCACACGTCAACCCAGTCGATGTCAGTTCGCATGTTGCTTTGAATGCAGATTTAGGCGGGGACCTCGGTGGAAGCGTAGCAGAGAGGGTCGAACTGACAGATGAGGTACCCGGGGTGTCAGTCTCCAAGTTATATTTGAAATGATGCAAGCCCAACAGAACACCATTGCTCGGTTGCAAAATCAGCATGTGGCACTGAATAGGGTTGAAGAAGAGCCAACTCGTCGTACCGAGCCAGTAACTGAAAGGTCAGGTGAGAATATTTCGACAACGGACCCTGTTATAATGAGAATTCTCAAGGAGCTTACTAAGAGAATATAATCAGGAGAGAAGAAAATCGAGGCCAACGACAAGAAGGTGGAAACCTATAACTCTCGAGTTGATCAGATACCAGGGGCACCACCGATCTTAAAAGGAAAGGACTCTAAAAAGTTTGTACAAAAACCATTCCCCCCAAGTGCAGCTCTGAAGCCCATCCTAGTGTGGTCCACAACCTACTGAAACCACCAGTGAAATCGCAATTGGTCAGTGCATTTTCCACTGCAGTCCGCAGTTCACCCAGCTTCACTAACTTTCAACAATTTCAAGACGTGCTCGAAACTCACCCGAACTCTTCAGATCCTAATATGATCCATGCCAATAAGATCAAAATGGTTATACGAACTCATACCAATTCTCAAATTTCATTTCTGCTCACAAATTCATAAAATAAAGGGTTGAATTGTTATAAATACCCTACAACATGCTTATTTATTTATTCTATGTATGTATTTACGCAAAAGAACCTGACCATTAGATATTTTGATATGATCCTGGATAGTTCAGATTGAAAAGAAAAGCACGAACTTTAATGTTGTTTGATAGAATACCTCAACGTTGTTTGTTGCTTAATTCTAATTAAATATAGGATATCACATTCAGTTCTCTTTAATTTATAATGATCCTGGTTAAGTTTCAAGCATTATGATACTTTATTCAGCAAAAAAGAAAGGATAATATCTCAAGTGGGAAATGTAGTTATATCTCTTCCTGTGGAATGGTCCATCGATATACTTAACTTGAAGAGAGAAATGTGGTTATACTACTTTACTTTCTTTTCTTTTCTTTTTGGTCTACCGGAGATGCTTCATTAACTTTTACGTTTGAAAGAAATGTGACCATAGATGTTAAATACAATCAAAATAAGAGTAACTTATTTTGTTTTTAGCATTTGTAGGATCAAATAGATATCACAAAATAGAAGTAAAAGTTGACTTATAGCTTTATATATCACAATGTATACTGTAAAAATCGACCATACCTGGTTTTACGGGCTCCGGGCTGCGCCTCGAGAATAAGCCGGTATCGAAGTAAGTTCGGGATCGAAGAACACGATTAAGGGATCGAGATCAGGTTAAATCGATGCCCAAGTAACAGAATCACGAGATATCCGCAATCGACCACCAATTTCGGCGAGAATCTCGAGACTGGCAGAACCATTAACGGTTATTGATATCAATCATGTATTTTACTTCCGAAATTAGAATTATACGTTATTTAGGATTCTTCTACTATATAAAGAGGAACCATGTTCATTTGTAAGAGAGGATTATCTCACACGAATTATCACTTACGCAACTACTAAGAAATAGAAAGCACTCTGCTATTTAACCCGCTCTTAACGCTTTACTGTCCATATTGTTCGTTTTGTTCTTATTATTCTTGTGGCACTTAACGATCAATCTAAACACTATTCCAAGCCAAGGTCGATAATTCACGAATGGCACTGGTTTTGTCCATTACAATCATTTAATTCCTTTATTTATTTAGCTATTTATCAATTGACATTGAATTAGATCAAGTATCCTTATAACCACATTATAAGTTTAATTGTTACTCGTATCCCGAGGTAAACAGTTTAGCGCCCACTGTGGGGCTAAGGATAATAGTGATTGCTTAGGGCTAATTCTGACATAACACACTATTTTATGCTTGCTTCTTGCCAAGAATTTTGTTTTCAGGATAAATCATGTCAAACTCACAAAACACAGCTACATGGTGACAACAGTCTCGGACTCCACAGAGAGAACGAGAATATTACTGCTCTGGGAATCGAGGTGCCACAAGCTGACCTCGGAGGAGCGCCACACGTCAACCCAGTCGATGTCAGTTCGCATGTTGCTTTGAATGCAGATTTAGGCGGGGACCTCGGTGGAAGCGTAGCAGAGAGGGTCGAACTGACGGATGAGGTACCCGGGGTGTCAGTCTCCAAGTTATATTTGAAATGATTCAAGCCCAACAGAACACCATTGCTCGGTTGCAAAATCAGCATGTGGCACTGAATAGGGTTGAACAAGAGCCAACTCGTCGTACCGAGCCAGTAACTGAAAGGTCAGGTGACAATATTTCGACAACGGACCCTGCTATAATGAGAATTCTCAAGGAGCTTACTAAGAGAATATAATCAGGAGAGAAGAAAATCGAGGCCAACGACAAGAAGGTGGAAAACTATAACTCTCGAGTTGATCAGATACCAAGGGCACCACCGATCTTAAAAGGAAAGGACTCTAAAAAGTTTGTACAAAAACCATTCCCCCCAAGTGCGGCTCTGAAGCCCATCCCAAAGAAGTTCAGGATTCCCGATATACCTAAATACAACGGGACCTCGGACCCTAATAGCACGTTACCTCTTATAAGTGTGCCATAAAAGGAAATGACTTGGAAGACGATGAAATCGAGTCAGTATTGCTAAAGAAGTTTGGAGAAAACCTGTCGAAGGGAGCTATGATTTGGTATCACAACTTGCCGCTGAATTCCATCAATTTGTTCGCTATGTTAGCAGATTCATTTGTAAAAGCACACACTGGTGCAATAAAGGTTGCAACAAGAAAATCAGGTCTCTTCAAAGTGAAGTATAGGGATAACGAGTAAGAGAGCTTGTATCTCGATTCCAAATGGAACGTATGGAATTACCACCAGTTACCGACGATTGGGTTGTTCAAGCTTTCACCTAGGGATTAAACGAGCGGAGTTCTATCGCATCACGCCAACTGAAGCAGAATTTAATAGAGTATCCGGCTGTGACTTGGACTGATGTTCACAATAGATATCAGTCGAAGATTAGAGTCGAGGACGACCAACTAGGAGCCCCCTCAGGTGCAGTGCATCCTAACTGGTCAACAGGTAAGAATCAAAGAGATGTTGACAGAGAATCAAGGTCGAATAAATATCGGTATCAGCCATATGTTTTAGAAAGAGGGAATAACCATCCGGAACGTAATCCCGCCCGGAATGATCGAAGGGGTGATGGAGGGCAGAACTCTCGGGGACTCATGAGAAAAACTGGTTTTGACAAATATGTTGATCCAACAGAAGCACCCCGATTATTGGACTACAATTTTAGTGTCGATTCGTCGGGGATTGTATCGGCCATCAGAAGTATCAAAGACACTAGGTGGCCCAGACCTATACAAACTGATCCTTATCAAAGAAATCCGAATCTAATTTGCAAATATCATGGCACACATAGTCATAGGACTGAATACTGCAGACAGTTAAGAGAGGAAGAGCTCGGTTGTTCACGAAGGCCATCTTCGGGAATTCCTGAATGATCAAGCCAAAAACCACTTCAGGGAGAGAGACGGAAACTGAGAGAACGAGCAAGAAGAACCTCAACATGTTATCCACATGATCGTCGGCGGGGTCGACATCCCACAAGTCCTTATATTCAAACGCACCAAAGTATCGATCACAAGAGAGAAACGAACTCGGGACTATGTGCCCAAAAGTACTCTAACGTTCAAAGACGAAGAAACGGAAAGCCTCTCTCAGCCGCACAACGACGCCCTGGTAATTTCTATTTTGCTAAATAAAATTCAATTTACACGTGTTCTCATGGATCCAGGTAGTTCGGCGAACATAATCAGATCGAGGGTCGTAGAGCAGCTCGGCCTATTAGACCAGATTGTACCTACATCTCGAGTCCTAAACGGCTTCAACATGGCTAGTGAAACAACGAAAGGGGAGATAATCCTACCAGTGAACGTGGTCGGGACCATCGAAGACACAAAATTTCATGTCATCGAAGGTGACATGAGATACAATGCACTGCTCGGAAGGCCATGGATCCACAACATGAGGGCAATATCATGGACCCTTCACCAAATGATGAAGCTCCCAATAGTGGATGGTGTGAAAACAGTTTATGGGGAACAACACCCTGCAAAGGAAATATTTGCGGTTGACGAGGTGACGCCATTACCAGCGCCTTCGACCTTAGAAAAGTCGAGAACCAAAGATAAGCAAGCAGCCAAATAGCAATCGTCGTCCCCATCCTCGACCGAATCAGATAAACGGGTATCCGGAGAGGAAGAAGAGGATTTTCTCACTCCTCGAACTTTCGTCATTCCCGAAGACTCGGATGCAACCAAATCAACCGTCGAGGAGCTGGAACAATGATACTAATCGAGTATCTACCCAAACGAAAGGTATACCTAGGAACGGGGTTAACCCCCGAGCTTAGGAAAAAACTCAGTCAATTTCTTATTGATAATATGGATTGCTTTGCATGGTCCCATTTAGACATGAAAGGAATCCCAACCAAGGTAACAACTCATCGGTTGAGTCAGGATCCCAAGTTCAGACCGATAAAGAAAAATATAAGGCCTCAGTCCGAGGTGAAGCATACCTTCATAATGGAGGAGGTAACCAAACTTATTAAAATAGGGTCCATTCGGAAAGTAAAATATCCCGAGTGGTTAGCCAACGTAGTCGTAGTCTCCAAAAAGGGGAACAAACTTAGAATGTGTGTAGATTATGAGGACCTGAATAAAGCATGTCCAAAAGACTCTTTTCCTTTGCCTAACATCGATGGAATGATCGATGCCACGGCCAGCCACGAGATACTTACTTTTCTCGACGCCTATTCTGGGTACAACCAAATCCAGATGTACCCAGTAGACCAGGAAAAAACTTCTTTTATCACTAAGTATGGAACTTACTGCTATAATGTAATGCCCTTCGGGCTAAATAATGCGGGAGCTACATATCAATGCCTAGTTAACAAGATGTTCGAAGAACAGATAGGGAAATCAATGGAAGCTTATGTTGACAATATGTTAGATAAGTCCCTGCGTGTAGAATGCCATTTGACTCATTTGCAGGAGACATTCAAAATCTTGAGGAAATACAACATGAAGCTTAACCAGAAAAATGTGCTTTCGGGGTCGGCTCGGGCAAATTCCTCAGCGTCATGGTGTCAAATCAGGGAAGCAATATCAATCTCGATAAGATTAAGGCCATTGAGGACATCACTGTCGTGGACAGCGTGAAAGCTGTTCAGAGGCTAACTGGACGGATAGTTGCCTTAAGCCGGTTCATTTCGAGGTCATCAGACCGGAACCACAGGTTCTTTGCCTTGCTCAAAAAGAATAATAATTTTACATGGTCCCCGGACTGTCAGCAAGCATTGAAGGAATTGAAATGATACTTATCGAGCCCACCTTTTCTCCACGCCCCAAAGGCATATGAGAAGTTATACCTATACTTGGTAGTGTCCGAGATAGCGGTAAGTGGTGTATTAGTTCGAGAAAACAAGGTACGCAATTTCCAGTTTACTACG
This sequence comes from Nicotiana knightiana, assembly GCA_005239525.1. Classification (NCBI taxonomy): domain Eukaryota; kingdom Viridiplantae; phylum Streptophyta; class Magnoliopsida; order Solanales; family Solanaceae; genus Nicotiana; species Nicotiana knightiana. The sequence continues at coordinate 58,752 of ML394658.1, forward strand.
TAAGTCGAACTTTAGGGGATGCCGAAACTAGGTATCCACACTTAGAAAAATTGGCACTTGCATTAATAAGTGCATCTAGAAAATTAAAGCCGTATTTTCAGTGTAACCCCATATGTGTAATCACCACCTATCCCCTTCGAAAGGTTTTGAACAAGCCCGAACCTTCGGGCCGATTGGCCAAATGGGCTATTGAACTTGGCGGGTATGATATCGAATATCAACCCTGAACAGCCATCAAGTCTCAAAATTTGGCAGACTTCGTGGCCGATATTTCGCCAACCCCCGTACCCGAAGTGGAAAAGGAACTTCTACTTAAATCGGATATATCATGGGGGGTATGAACCCTCTTCACATATGGAGCTTCGACTGTGAAAGGGTCCGGGCTCTGCATTGTTTTAAAACCACCTATGGGAAATGCTATTAGACAATCAATTAAAACTGCCAAATTGACTAACAACGAGGCTGAATACGAAGCTATGATTGCAGGTCTCGAACTGGCTAAGAGCTTGGGAGCCGAAGTCATCGAAGCTAAATATGACTCCCTACTGGTAGTTAACCATGTAAACGGAACCTTTGAAGTTCGAGAGGACAGGATGCAAAGGTACTTAGACAAATTGCAGGTCACCTTGCACCACTTCAAAGAGTGGACTCTACAGCATGTACCTCGAGAACAAAATATTAAGGCCGATGCGCTTGCCAACTTAGGGTCATTGGTCGACAAAGATGAGATAAGATCGATTACTGTCGTTCAACTCTCGAGATCTGTAATCGAGGAAGGACATGCGGAAATTAACTCGACAAGCTTAACCTGGGATTGGAGAAACAAGTACATCGAATACTTGAAGAATGGGAAGTTACCATCGGATCCCAAAGAATCGAGGGCCTTACGAACTAAAGTTACTCGATTCACATTAGATTATGACGGAACGTTATACAGGAGGACGTTCGATGGTCCATTATCAGTATGCTCGGGATCGGGAGATACTGACTATGTTTTGCGAGAAATCGACGAAGGCACTTGTGGAAACCATTTTGGCGCCGAGTCACTAGTTCGAAAGGTAGCAAGATACTATTGGGATAGCATGGAAAAAGACTCTAAGGAGTTCGTTCGAAGATGCGACAAATGTCAAAGGTTTTCACCAATGATTCACCGTCCCAGTGAACAGCTTCATTCGGTCCTATTCCCATGGCCATTCATGAAATGGGGAATGGACATCGTCGGTCCTCTGCCATCAGCCCCAGGTAAAGGTAAATTCATATAATTTATGACTGACTATTTCTTTAAATGGGTTGAAGCACATGCCTTCGAAAAGGTTAGAGAAAAAGAAGTGATCGGCTTCATATGGGATAATATCACATGTCGATTTGGGATACCCGCAGAAATAGTATGCGATAATGGCAAGCAGTTTGTCGGCAACTAAGTAACAAAATTCCGTGAAGACCACGAAATAAAGAGGATACTATCGACGCCATATCACCCTAGTGGAAATGGATAGGCCGAATCAGCGAAAAAGAATATCATCCAAAACTTGAAGAAAAGGCTAAACGAAGCCAAAGGGAAGTGGAGAGAAAACTGCCCGAGGTTCTATGGGCCTATCGGACGACATCGAAGTCCGATACCGGAGCAACTTCATTTTCCTTAGTATATGGATTTGAGGCCTTAATACTGGTCGAAGTCGGGGATCCCAGTTCTAGGTTTCGACATGCAACAGAGGAATCAAACCACGAGGCCATGAATACCAGTCTCGAATTGCTAGATGAAAGACAAGAAGCGGCACTCCTTTGAATGGCCGCACAAAAGCAATGAATCGAGAGATATTACAACAGAAGAACCAATCTTCGACACTTCAAAGTCGGGGACTTAGTCTTAAGAAAAGTCACCATCAATACTCGAGACCCTAATGAAGGAAAACTTGGTCATAACTGGGAAGGACCCTATCAAATCCTCAACATAGTCGGGAAAGGATCTTACAAGCTCGGAACAATGAACGGCGAGCCATTGTCGAATAACTGAAACATATCACTCCTCAAGCGGTACCATTGCTAAGGTATGGTTTTCTCCTTTTTCAATTGCTTAAATATTCGAAAGTAACCTATTGCAGGTATCTGATCCAAGAAATCGAGACCTCAAGTTTTGAAGTACGTGTTGCACTCTTTTTCCATTAGACCGGTTTTTATCCCAAATTTTTCCAGCGAGGTTTTTAACAAGGAAACAATTATGTGCTACCTGAAGATAATTCAACAGTATCCAAGGCTTATTTACAATCAACCTCGAATACTGGGGGGCATCACCCTCGTATTTATGTATCAATGGGTCTCGATAGGAAAATTTTTATAATGGGCCAAACGATCGAATGAACTGTGTCCATATAGATTAGCCGAGTCCCGACAACAAAACATGTACGCATGTATGAATAATACAAAGAAGCACTCTCTTTTCTCGAACATCTCATGTTTGAAGTAGAATTGCTATTATACGAAGTCATGCACTTACGATTTTTATCTATTGGACAAAACTAACACTTGTGAAAAATGGCTCAAGGGCCAAGTACAAGAACACCTCGAAAACTCGGGGACTGCCTACTCGAGCTCTCTAAGTTAGAAATCATAAATCCTTAAAGAGGCACCCCTCGATATATAGGCCAAGGCCATCACACTCGGGGACTAACATTTCAAACAAGTTCGAAATGTTATCAGGAAAGGTGTCCAAGAGACATACCCGAAGGCTACGGCCATATTAAAGACTACGATCATATAGAAGGCTACGGCCAAAATAGTGCAGCTCGGAGACGTCTGACTTCCGCCATAAACTAAAGGCCTTCAAATACTTTAAAAATCGGTTAAATAAGGCTACCCTCGTCAAAACAAATAAAAAGCTCTTCGATAAAATCAATCCTCGAATAATCTAAAGGCTTCGATAATATCAGCCTTCGAAAAAACCTCAAGAGGTATCAAAATATATTAACACAAATGAGTTAAGAAAAAATTGGGTTCCGATCGTTGAACCCTCAAAAAACCCAAAGGGTAAAAAAAATACTTGCTAAGGCATAAAGAAATTTTCACTAAGCCTTTTAGCCGAAAAAGGGAAAAATGATAGCCGTTTTTAGAGTCCAAATTGGCCCAATATAAAAGAGCCTAAGGGCCGATCTAATATGCCTAAGGGCCGATCAAATAAGCCTAAGAGCCAATACTGTTAAGAGTTCGAGATCTAGCTCTCACTCGATTCGAAACCAAGGATTCAGTTATCCTAGCACAAATAAATGTTAACTATAGATTCACCTAAAGGATATATCGGTGAGCTCGAAATAACTAACAACCCTATGATGGAAACCTAAGGGTTCACTTAATCCTAAAAATCAAGATTCATTCGAACCTGGTTATTAAATATAACTCATCGGTCAGTTGGATCGATCCACCCCTGAGATAAGATCTCGAATGAGTTTCAAACTCAGGGACTTGCCCTCATAACTCGGGGACTTGCCCTCGTAAAAATGAAAATCCTAAGGGTTTAATTCGATCACGAGTTGGACTACAACAATAGAATTTTATTAACAAAGGCAAATAAACATACGAAGGCATAAAGGCATCAAAGAAAAGCTTTCCATTATTGAATATACTGTACAAGGGGCCGGTCAGAGCCTTACAAAAGAAAAAAAAGAAGTTACAATCTAAATATGATCGGGGCTAGGCCCCTCAAGATCGTCTTCCTCCCGAGCGGCTTCTTTGGGTGCAACTTCTTCGGAAGCGACTTCTTCGGAAGCCTCGTCTCCCTCACCCTTGGACCCGCTAACAGAGACGTCATCATTGGAGAGCAAGGCCGCGGCCTCGTTCTCCAAAGTTTTTTCCTTCTCGATGTCACCCAATAGGTCGAAACCACGAGGGTGCACCTCTTCGAGAGCCTCTCTATGAGATTGCTTCCTAGCATGAGCGAGAGCACATGATAATATAATCTCAGTAGAAGCAGAGATCTCATGTGCCCGAAGATTGGCAGCCTCAGCATCAGCTCGATAAGAGGCCACAAGCGCCTCCAACTTAGCTTTAGCTTTCGCAAGCTCGACTTAAACCTCCTCGATCCTCCGGGCTCGATCCCGAAGTTAATTGGGCTTGAAGTGCATCCTTCTCTGAGGCAAGACGCTCCATGTGATGTCTCCACCCTAGAGTTTTAGCCTCCTTCATCTTGGCCTCTTCTTGAAGCTGCAGCACCAGTTCGCCCTTCTGCTGAAACTGCAAAACCGAAGGGTTCATTGCCAAATTTGAACTAAAATTTTGCAAAGTTTCAAGAAATTACGTTACCTTCTCGATGAGCTCTGTCTGATCTTGACGAACTCTCATAATTTCAGTTCGAAAGGTCGCAATCTCCTCCTCCTTTCAAACGTAAAGGAGCTTTAGGCCATCCCTCTCCTTTACGAGCTTCTTAAGCTCGGCTTCACATCGGGTTAGCACCGCCCGAGATTTGAAAGATGCCTCTCGATGAAGCACCATAGCTTGCATGCGAAGAAAGGAGTTAGTCTTGAAAAGATACAAACTATATGCGAGCATAAGTAAGAAGGAAAAATACTTACCCATTTCAAGAAACATTGAGCTTCGTTAAAAATAAACGATGCGTCTGGCTCGAGATTGTCCTCGATACCGGTGAATCACTCTCAAAATATGTCTCTCCCTTCATGGGCCAGCTCCGCGTCATGGGTTCTCATAGCCTGAACATCTTGGAATTGCCCTTTGGAAAATGAAGTACAGGGCGGTGAATCATCTATATTTATTTCCCCAAGCAAATCGCTTGGGGAACTCTCCTCTCTTCGAAGGGCCTCGGAGCTGGACCCTTCGGGAACATCCTCCGATCTTCCGATGCAGCAAGAAGCAATATTACCGCCCAATGCATCAGTGACTCCACTTGGATCTCCCCCCGAGATCTCCCTAACCCGAGATTGAGCTGACTCGTCCACCGCCGGCTCAACAACCTCGGGAGCTGCAGTGCTTCCCCCCTCCGAAACTATCAACAAGCAGTCCTCATCACCTTGTGCTGCCTCATCCTCCTCCCGAAGTTTTTGAGCCACATCGGTAGGTAAGGCGGCAGGGTCGATCCTCAATTTTCGGGCCCTACTCTTTCTGGGCTTCGGGGTACCAGGGGACGAAGCCCTCCGTCTCTTCTTCTCTTCGGGTGGCTGTGGAACCCCCTCTTCGCCAGGCGGAGGTGGCCTCATGATTACATTCTCTCTAAGGCCTACATGTAAAGAAACTAACTTTAAGAAAATGGTATTCTTGCAGAAAGACATCAACACATGGACGGAGGGACTCACCGTGGTTCTTAGCTTCCCACAGACCCTTGGCCAAATCTTGTCAGCAACGTTCGAAATGTGAAGAAGTGGAGGCTAGTTAGCGAACCCAAGCTTCGAGATCTGGAATAGCACCGGGGAACCAAGAAGAAGCTACACTACGAAATGGAACATAGATCGGGAAGAGAAATCAATTAAACAAGAAAACAAACACCATCAATGAAAATCGGACTTACGCTTCATATTCCATTCCTCGGGGAATGGCATCTTCTCGGCGGGAATCAAATTGGAGGTCTTGATTCGGATGAACCGACCGATCCAGCCCCGATCTGTGTCCTCGTCTATGCTCGAGAATAATGTTTTCGTAGCCCGGCGCTGGAGCTTTATTAAACCACCTCGGTAAAGCTGAGGACTGTACAACCTGATTAGATGGTCGAGGGTGAAAGACATCCCCTTGACTTTGCTCAAAAAGAATCTTAGAAGGATCACGATGCGCCAAAATGAAGGGTAGATCTTCCCCAGGGTCACTCGATATTGGAGGCAAAAATCGAGTATGATCCGGTCTACGGGCTCCAATGTGAAAGGGTAAGTGTAAACACTCAAAAACCCTTTCACATGAGTGGTGATGTCCTCCTCAGGGGAAGGAATCACAACCTTTTTGTTGCTCCAATTGCAGTCTATTTTCATTTGCTCAAGATCACCTTCAGATATCGAGGAAAAAAATGGGACACGGGCTCACACCGACCGGGGACTGAAGGGGGCCTTTCCACTTTAAACTCAGAAGTCAGTTCACACGGCCTAGGAACACACTCCTCAACACGCGGCTCCACCGGCGTCTTGTCACCGGCCGGCTTCGAAGAGGAGGCCCCTCCTTTATATGGCACCATTTTAAAGGTTTTAGCCATTGTTATAAGTGAAGAAAGCAGAAGGTAAGTATAAGGTTGGGGGAGATAGGAAGAAGGCAAGAATAGTTTGAAAGTTGTGAGATTTAATCAAAGAAAAGGTGAAGTTTAAAGCAAAGTAAAGTTTGAAATCAACTGAAGAGGTGGTATTTATAGGTTTCAAATGACGGTTCGGTATCACTGGTGACTGACCGGCGTCTGACAGGCATTGATGGTTTTTTGGGAACGGAACCGACAGGATGTTTCAGTCACATCCATCTCTTACATCATGGATATGACGTCATGATCGAGGTATCAGGGAATAGAGGCTCAAATCGTTTCTTATCATTTCATTCTAAGAAATGCGGGGACTATCTGTATACGGTTAAAATTGACCATACCCGATTTTACGGGATTGGGGGTGCGCCTCGAGAATGAGCCAGTATCGAAGTAAGTTCGGGCTTGAAGAGAACTAAGATTAATGGATCGAGATTGGGTTAAATTGACGCCTAAGTAACGGAATCACGAGAGATCCGCAATCGACCACCAATCTCGGAGAGAATCTCGGGGCTGGCAGAATCATTAACAGTTATTGATATCAATCATATATTTTACTTCCGAAATTAGAGTTATACCTTATTTAGGATTCCTCTATTATATAAAGAGGAGTCTTGTTCATTTGTAAGAGAGGATTATCTCACATGAATTATCACTTACGCAACTACTGAGAAATACAAAGCACTTTGCTCTTTAACCGCTCTTAACTCTTTACTGTTCATATTGTTCGTGTTGTTCATATTGTTCTTATTATTCTTGTGGCACTTAATGATCGATCTCGACACTATTCCAAGCCGAGGTCGATAATTCACGAACGGCGCTGGTTTGGTCTATTACAATCATTTAATTCCTTTATTTATTTACTTAGCTATTTATCAATTGGCATTGAATTAGATCATGTATCTTTATAACCACATTACAAGTTCAATTGTTACTCATATCCCGAAGTAAGCGCACATCTTATCGACATAATGAAAATTGTTATTAGAGTCAGAATCTTATTATTCTGACATCAAATATAGTATGTTCATCTAATTTTTGTCAGATCTGCAGTAGAGTCATGCCATCGTGGTATTTTTTCTAATATCTAACATCTATATGATTGATGCTTAAGCTTCTGATATATTTATATTGATTACTTCATAATGAGCTCATCTATTCTTCAAATCCTAGTGGGAAAAAATTATATTGCCGTAGTATCCAAGGGTATGGTGTAGTGGTCAATGAAACGGGTTGAGAACCATAAGGTTTTAAATTGAATTTTCAGCGAAGATAAAAAATACTAGGTTATTTCTTCTCATATGCTCAAGCTTTGGTGAATATTATGTGGTACCTGTTGCTGGTAAAAGCTAGTAAATGTACCATAAAATTAATTGAAGTACGTGCAAACAAGCTAATCTGAACATCATGATTATAAAATAAAAAATAAAAAAAAACCGCTATACATAGACATTTGTTATCTAGAGTCCACCAACTACCAAGAATTCCTTTATTCAACCAAATGGTGGCAACTCATCAACTTTTTATATTTTTGGTGAATAAGCAAAACAAGATTACTTCTATTTAGTGTTTTTGGAACGTCAAAGTTTGTTCATGTTTCTATGTACGAACTGTCTGATAGATGGGGAGAAGAATATACCCTCGATCGGTTATTTCAAGATTGTTCTTACTCATTAAATAGAAAGATATATTATTCTTTTACATAACCGAATATGTTAAGTGTGTAAATAATATCTCGCATTAATAGCTGAAACAATTGAAGTGAAATATTTTAGAAAAATTTTTATACGAGTTTGACTCATAACGAATAATATCTCACCATTTACCTTTGAGTTGGTTAGTCCAACAGAACAACTATCACTACTAAAAATCTAGTAAAAAGCGACCAAACTTTTGCGACCAAAATTGATCTGTCGGGAAAAGCGACCACAGTTGGTCGCTAAATTGAAGAAAATTATTAAAAAATAATTGTAAATATATTAGCGACCAAGGTTGGTCGCTACTTGGTCGCTAATTTTGTCAAAATATTGACCAGACTGGTCAGACCTTCTTGGTCAAAGAAATGTTGAATTTAGCGACCAAAGTTGGTCGCTAAATTGAAGAAAATTATTAAAAAATAATTGTAAATATATTAGCGACCAAGGTTGGTCGCTACTTGGTCGCTAATTTTGTCAAAATATTGACCAGACTGGTCAGACCTTCTTGGTCAAAGAAATGTTGAATTTAGCGACCAACTTTGGTCGCTAAAGTGGGACCCAGTTATAAAATTTTAATAATTATAATATTATTTTAAAAAAATTAGAAAATATTAATAATAAAATTTTAAATTAGCGACCAAAGTTGGTCGCTCTTGAAAGGGGAAGAAAGTAGAGACCAACTTTGGTCGCTAATCTGGAACCCAGATATATAAATTTAATAATTATATTATTATTTAAATAAAATTATAAAATATAAATAAATATAATTTAAAATTAGCGACCAAAGTTGGTCGCCTTTAAAAGGGGAAGAAAATAGAGACCAACTTTGGTCGCTAATCTGGAACCCAGATATATAAATTTAATAATTATATTATTATCTAAATAAAATTATAAAATATAAATAAATATAATTTAAAATTAGCGACCAAAGTTGGTCGCTTTTAAAAGGGGAAGAAAATAGAGACCAACTTTGGTCACTAATCTGGAACCCAGATATATAAATTTAATAATTAAATAAATATAATTTAAAAGTAGCGACTAAAGATGATCGATTGTAAAAGGGGAAGCAGATAGAGACCAACTTTGGTCGCTAATCTGGGGCCCAGTTCTAACGTTTAACCATTATATTATTATTTTAAATATTATATAAAATATAAAATAAATCCGATTCAACTTTAGCGACCAACTTTGGTCGCTAATTTTAATTTCTGGATAATTAGCGACCAAAGTTGGTCCCTTTTCAGGTAAACATTGGTCAAAATTAAAAATTACTTTTATATTTACTATCTAAATAATATAAATGGAATCCATTAACACTTTTGTAATACAAGAGATTAATACACTAAAACATATTCTACATGCTATATATGTAGTTAAAATTGTACAACAAAGCGTGTTATATATATATATATATATATATATATATATATAGACACACACACACACAGACACTTCATTGTAATACTATAACGTATATATAACTTGTTATAGTATATGTTAGTGTGTGTGTATATATAAACAAACACTTCGACTTATAACCTAGTGATGAATGAATGTAATTCACTAACTCTATTATAATACAAATAATGAATACAATATCATATACTATAACATGTTATATATGTAGTTAAAGCAGCACGAAGTGTTATATATATATATATATATATGTATGTACACACATGAAGCGCTAGGAACACAGGGTCGGGTTATTTTAGGAATTGATACACTTGTAAATTGATTCATCGACTTATAACCTACTCATATGCATCGTTGAATATTCAAAACAAAACGTCTCGACCTATAACAATTAATCTGTTATAATTGATTCATCGACTTTATAACCTAGTAATGAATAAATGTTAATTCATTAACTCTGTTATAATACAAATAATGAATACTACTATCATATACTATAACATGTTATATACGTATTTAAAGCAGCACGAAGTGTTTTATATATATACACACACACACACACACACACACACACACACACACACACACACTTTGATAGCCGTATATACGTATCAATCCCTAAAATAACACCTGACTTTGTGATTGATTCATCAACTTATAACGTAGTGATGAATGAATGTTATATACATACACACACTAATATAATATGCTTCGTTGTACAATTTTAACTCCATATATAGCATGTTAGAGTATATTTTAGTGTATTCATCTATTGTATTACAAAAGTGTTAACGGATTACATTTATATTATTTATATTGATTTATCAATTGATTAATTATTCGTACTTAGTAATGTATAAGATTGGTCATTAATTACAATATAATTTATGTATGCGTATTAAATTAGTCATATACTTAAATATAACTTAAATTACTTTATATAGATGCCATTATAATTTATTAAAATTAATTACCTAGCGAATAATTATTTATAATAATTTTAGTTAAATAAAATAATTATTTAAAGCTTCTAATAATTTTTTTATAATTATTTTAGTTATAATAATTTAAAAAAAATAAAATGTTTTTTTTAAAAAAGCGACCACAGTTGGTCGCTATTTTGGTCAAACGGTCAATAATTAATTAGAGACCAAAAATAGCGACCAACTGTGGTCGCTTTTCCGAAAAACCAGACCCAAAAACGGGTCTCCCCCCATTTTTCATATTATCTCCCCAAAAGTTTCCCTTCTCCTCTCTTTCCCTCCCTCCCCTTCTCTGTCACTCCCACTGCCGCCCCCCACCCACTGCCGGACCACTGCTCGCCGGACCTTCCCTTGTCGCCTCCACTGCTCGCCGAACCACCCACTACCGCGCCCCACCCACTGTCGCCCCCCACCACCCTATCTCTTATTCTCCACCTTAAAAAAGGTAAGTTTGAACTTGAATCTTGAATCTTTTTCTAGTTTTAGTTTCAATTATGTCAACATTGTAGTTTATTGTTTGATTTAGTGTTTCAATTATGTGAACATTGTATTTTATTGAGGATTAGGGTTTAAGGTCTTGTTTTAATTAGATTTGTTAAATAATTTTATTAACTAATTAGTTTAATTAGTGTTGAATTTAGTTTAGTTAGATTTAAATTATGTATTGTCTTTAGGATATGAATTGAACATTTAGGATATGAGTTGAACCTTTAGGATATGAATTAATTAACTAAAAACGATTAGGATATGAATTAACTAAATTAATTTGTTCTTGTTTTATTTGTATAGATGGAACATGTACTTGGATGTACAATAGGAATTATCCTAATCTGCGGGGATTGCGGCAGGAATTTGTAGAAGGTGTTGAGATCTTTGTTAGACATGCAATGGAACTTCCTCCATACCAAAAAGATGGATTAATTAGGTGCCCTTGTGTTAAGTGCGACTGTATGAGGTTTGAAAAACCGGAGGAAGTTAAAGTTCATCTTTATAGGAAGGGGTTTATAGCGAATTACTTTGTGTGGACTTATCATGGAGAGGTCGATGGTAGCAATGGGATATTTCATAACATGGTTGCGGGTGAAAGTAGTAGGTCGGTGGAGAATACAAATTATGATTCTAGAATGCACGATATGGTTGCGGATGCTTTTGGGATGCAATTTGGGAGTGAGCCCACTGAAAACGTTGAACAAACCCCTAATGATGACGCAAAACATTTTTTTAAACAGTTAGAGGAAGCTAGTCGTCCATTAAAGGAAGGAAGTCCGCACTCTGAGTTGTCTGTTGCAGTTAGACTACTAAGTATAAAATTTGATTGGAATATTTCTCAGGCAGCCATGGACCCTTTCATTGACCTTATGACTGAACTAGTTGACCCTGATATCAGCTTACCTGATGATTTCTATAAGGCAAAGAGATTGGTTTCTAAGTTAGGACTTTCGTCAATGAGAATTGATTGTTGTGAAGGTGGTTGCATGTTATATTATAAAGATAATGCAGATTTAGACAGTTGTAAATTTTGCCACAGTTGTAATACAGTCCAGCTGCCTCATGAGCACATGGCCCACATCCATCCGGATCACAGCCAAGGGGGTCACAACCACGTGGGTCACAGCCACTGGTTCCACAACCACGGGGGTCAGAGGCACCAGTATCACAGCAGCTTCCCGTCGATCCCGCGATGTCGCAGTCACAGGGATCACAACCATCTTCCTCATTGGCTCCATCTCTTACAGGCCTTCGCCTGCGAGATACTAGCTCTGACCCCCCTACACCTTCCACACATGCATCTAATGTACCTGTTTCCGACGATGATGCTGATGATGACGAGGAGGTGCATAAGGATAAGTATGGCAGGATCATCACAGTCCCTGAGGGTGATGGGTAAGAGCAACTTGATTTTTTTACGTTTATTTTTTTGTACAGTTTGTACTAATATATTAATGTGTTTTTTTTGTTAAATTGCAGGTTCATCCCGAGTAACACTACTACGAGGATAATCACCAACACCACCAGAAAGCTTTATGATGCCCCTTATACGAGTTGGAGCGAATTCCCATTCTCGCTGAAGGAGCAAATTTTCAATGAATTTAAGGTATAAATTTTCTTTTAAGCTTTATAATTATTTATATTTATGATATTTTCATACAATATTTAACTTTTGAAATACAGAGCAAGTGTGTATGGGAACACCGCTATAGCGCGGAGGTGGCGCGTAGTTTTAATCTTAAGGCTCAGAAGCGGTTGTCGCATAGTTTCTCCAACGCTAGACTGTACAGCCAGAAGCCTAATTGGTTGCTTGACGATTTTTGGAGGGATTTGCAAAGGCAGTGTCTTACCGCGGAGTTCTTAAAGAAGAGCGAAAAAGGAAAGAAAGCTTGTGCATCCGAGATGGGAGGCTCCTTGCACACTGGAGGTGCGATCAGCCAAGGGACTATAAAAAGAAGATTGGTACGTAATTTATTCATTTATTTAAATTTTCAAAGTATATCTATTTTGTTTATTAACTATAATTTATGAATTTTCAAGAAAAGAAGTTGGGTCGTCCAATGAAGCAAGATGAGTTATTCAAGGAGACGCATATCGTCAAGAAAAAGAAAGAGACTGATCCAGAAAGGTGGGTCGACGACTGATCATCGACTGTACATATAAGTTTTCTCTTTTCATTAAGTATTCTGATATACTCTAATATAATCTTTCAAATACTAATTAAATAAAAAATTTCTTATAGGATCGCTTCAGAGTTGACATGGAGGAATTCATACGCAGTCAGCCACCTAATGAGTCGGGCGAGCCAATCCATATTTCGGAGGAGGATGCAGAAAGACTATGGATGCAGGCGGCTGGCGGTGCAAAATATGGGAAGGTATACGGGCTTCCTAATAAGAAGTTCCACCGCTATCACTGTGGAATGCAAGGAATAGGAACTTCCTCGCAAGCCGAGCAACTTTATGGGGAGAGCCTCTCCACTATGCGGGAGACTGTGACAAAGCTCACAAGCGAGCTAGAAGCATCCAAGGAACGAGAAAGGCTTAGAGATGCTCAGTACGTTAGCATGCAAGCTCAGTACCAAGCATGCAAGCTCAGTACGAAGGTATGCAATCTCAGCATAAATCTCTTCTAGCTTCTGGAGCTTTTCCGATTCCCCGGTCTCGCGAGCCATTGCCAGAGGCTCAACTTGAACGTGAGCGTTCCTTCTGTCCTCCCCGTGTTAGCTCCTCCCGTCCTCCCCGTGATCGTTCTTCTCGTCCACCACGAAATGACCCTTCTCATTACCGTCTTGATAATGAAGATTCATCAGACGGTGAGATAATGATATAGAATGAAACAGTCATTGAGTACTTTTATATACTTTGAACTAGACAATAGAACTTTGGTCCTTTTTGGAATAGGCTTGTAATAAGTGTTAACTTAGTTTTGTTAGTTAAATGTGTTAGTTCTATTGAACTTTATACGTTGTTGGTTTTAATGTTGGTTTTAATATTGGTTTTAATGTTGTTGTTGTTGTGTTGCTAGTTCATAATGTTGTTGTGTTAGTATTGTTGTTGTTGTTGTTGTGTAATAGGATTTGGTATGCTGGCAGGTGGTGTGGCTGCCAAAATAGGCAGTTTCTGCCAAATAAAACCCAGAAAAGCGACCAAAGTTGGTCGCTATTAAACCCAGATTTCCAGAATAGCGACCAAAGGTGGTCGCTAACTAACCCAGATTTCCAGAATAGCGACCAACTTTGGTCGCTATGTTATTAAAAAAATATTTTTATGGAAATTATCGACCAATTGTGGTCACTTTGGTTTAAAACAAATTAAATAAATTAGTAAAAAATTATTTTTTCTGGAAATTAACGACCAATTGTGGTCGCTACTGTTTAAAACAAATTAAATAAATTAATAGAAAAGCGACCAACAATGGTCGCTATTTCCAGATTTTAAAATATTATATTTTATTTACAGACCAAAGTTGGTCGCTATATTTTGTATAATAATAAATAAATAAATAATGTAATTTAAAAATAGAGACCAAATTTGGTCGCTAAATTTATATTATTAAAATAATATAGCGACCAAAGTTGGTCTCTTTTTTTGATACTCGGAATATTTGGTCAATTTAACATAGAGACCAAATTAGCGACCAACTTTTGTCTCTATGGTAAAAGGACCAACAAAATAGCGACCAAGCCTGTTTGGACGCATTTTGGTCGTTTTTCACTGTTTAGGGACAAACTTTGGTCGCTTTTTGTGGTCATTTTTTCTCGAATTTTTAGTAGTGTATACGAAAATGAGTGTTGTTGCACAAGAAAACATGGAGTTTTGAACTAATAAGTAATAACAATAAAATACCTGACAGATTCCATTTATTAAGATGAACCGAATAACTAATACAACCCGCATATAATAATAATAATAATTGTATACAGTAGAAATTGGAGCTACCCGATTTTACTATTCGATCGAGACTGGTACATTGCATTGAAGAGCTAAGGCCTTGATTTCGAGATCGAAGTCTCGTCCTAGATCGAATTCGGTATAAATCAAAACCAAAGGATTCACTCTCCAAGTAATATTCAAGATTCTAGAGGCTCAACAAGCCGCTATTGCACAACTACAAAATCAGCAGCGAACGCCTAGTGAGGTCGAACCTGAAGCCGCCTGCCGGACTGAGCCAGTACCAGAAAGGTCGAATGCTAGTGAATCGGGGACTGACCCCGCAATAATGAAAATGCTTGAGGAGCTCACCAAACGAATTGAATCAGGAGAGAAGAAAATTGAGGCAAATGATAAGAAAGTAGAAACATACAACTCACGAGTCGACCAGATACCGGAGGCACCTCCAATTTTGAAAGAGGTGGATTCAAAGAAATTTGTACAGAAGTCGTTCCCTAAAAGTGCGGCCCGAAGCCTATTCCTAAGAAATTTCGTATGCCAGATATCCCTAAGTACAATGGGACCACCGATCCCAACGAGCATGTCACCTACTATACATGCGCCATCAAAGGTAACGATTTGGAAGATGATGAGATCGAATTTGTTCTATTGAAGAAGTTCGGAGAGACTCTATCGAAGGGGGCAATGATTTGGTACCATAATCTACCCCCAAATTTCATTGACTCATTTTACATGCTTGCAGATTCTTTCGTAAATTCACATGTCAGGGCCATAAAGGTTGCGAAGAGAAAATCAGACATTTTCAAAGTAAAACATAAGGACGATGAAATGCTTAGGGAGTTAGTGTGTCAGTTCCAGATGGAACGCATGGAGTTGCCACCGGTCACAAATAATTGGGTTGTTCAAGCCTTCACTTAGGAGTTGAATGACGAAGTTCAATAGCATCACGTCAACTGAAGCAAAACTTGATTGAATATCCAGCGGTGACTTGGGCTGATGTACATAATCGATACCAATCGAAAATCAGAGTCGAGGATGACCAATTGGGAACTTCCTCCGGTTCCGTATATCTGAATAGGCCCGCAGGCAGGAATCAGAGAGACATCGATAGGGAACCTCGTCGAACAAAGACCAATATCAGCCATACATCGCAGATCGCAGGAACGGTGGTCCCGGATGCAATTCCACCCAAAACAATCGAAGGAATGATCGAGGACAGAGTTCTCGGGGACTTATGAGCAAAAGTGTTTTTGATAAGCACGCCGATCCCACAGAGGCACCACGATTATCGGAGTATAACTTCAATATTGACGCATCAGGTATTGTATCGGCAGTTGGAAGAATCAAAGATACTAGGTGGCCCAGACCCATACAGACTGATCCTTCCCAAAGAAATCTCAATCTGATGTGCAAGTATCACAGCACACACGTCCACAGAACCGAGGATTGTAGGAAACTGAGAGAGGAGGTAGCACGTCTATTCTATGAGGTTCACCTTCGAGAGTTCTTAAGTGATCGAGCCAAAAATCATTTTTGAGAAAGGGACGCAAACAAGAAAAACAAACAGGAAGAGCCACAGCATGTGATCCATATGATCGTCGGCGGGGTCGATATTCCACAAAGGCCCGTGTTCAAACGCACTAAAGTATCAATTACTAGGTAAAAATGGACCTGAGATTATGTGCCAGAAGGCACTGTATCATTCAGCGATGAGGAAGCAGAAGGAATTTCTCAACCCCATAATGACGCTCTGGTAATTTCTATCGTTAATGAATAAAATTCAAGTTAAGAGTGTTTTAGTGGATCCAGGTAGCTCGGCAAATATCATCCAATCGAGGGCCGTGGAGCAGCTCGGCCTGCAAGATCGAATCGTACCCGGAGCTCGGGTCCTGAATGGTTTCAACATGGCCAGCGAAACAACTAAAGGAGAGATCATTTTACCGGTGAACGTAGCTGGAACTATTCAAGAAACCAAGTTCCATGTAATCGAGGGCAACATGAGGTACAACTCCCTACTCGAGAGGCCCTGGATTCACAGTATGAGGGCAGTCCCTTCAACTCTCCACCAAATGATGAAGTTTCCAACACTGGATGGGGTGAAAATAGTATATGGAGAGAAGCATATTGCAAAAGAAATATTTGCAGTTGACGAGGTAATACCGATATCGGCACTTTCGACAGTAACGGGGTCAGAGGCCAAAGGAAAACAAGAGGCCAAATAGCAACCACAGTCACCAGCCTCGACTCAGTCAAATAAACAGGGAATGGATGAGAAGATGACGACTATTGGATCCCCTGATCCTTCATTATCCCCAAAGATTCCGACGCCACCAAATCAACAATTGAAGAGATCGAACAGGTTATACTGATCGAGTACTTTCCCGAACGGAAGGTATACCTGGGTACGGGGTTAACCCCCGATCTCAAGAAAAAGCTCATTAAATTTCTTATTGATAATATAGATTGTTTTGCTTGGTCCCACTTAGATATGACAGGGATCCCACCGGAAATAACAACACATTGATTGAGCTTGGACCTGAAGTTCAGGCCAGTGAAATAAAAGAGAAGGCCCCAGTCCGAGGTAAAACATGCATTCATCAAGGACGAGGTAACTAAACTTCTCAAAATAGGATCCATTCGGGAAGTAAAATATCCCGAATGGTTAGCAAACGTATTTGTAGTCCCTAAAAAAGAAAACAAACTTAGGATGTGTGTAGATTATAAAGATATAAACAAGGCATGCCCAAAAGATTTTCCTTTGCCTAACATCGATCGCATGATCCACGCCATGGCCAGCCACGAGATCTATAGTTTTCTCGAGGCCTACTCTGGGTACAATCAAATTCAAATTAACCCGGAGGATCAGCAAAAGACTTCATTCATCACTAAGTATGGCACATATTGTTATAACATAATGCCTTTTGGGCTAAAAAATGTTGGTGCTACCTACCAACGCCTAGTAAATAAAGTTTTCGAAGAGAAAATAGGTAAGTCAATGGAGGTATATATTGACTATATGCTAGTTAAGTCCCTGCGCCCAGAGGACCATTTGACATATTTGCAGGAAACCTTCAAAATATTGAGAAAATACAACATGAAGCTCAACCTCGAAAAATGTACTTTCAGGGTCGGTTGGGGAAAGTTCCTCGGCTTTATGGTGTCGAATTAGGGGATCGAGATCAACCCCGATAAAATCAAGGCAATCGAACACATCAAAGTCATGGACAGTGTTAAGGCCGTGCAAAGGTTGACAAGACGGATAGTCGCCTTAGGCCGATTCATTTCGAGGTCTTCAGATTAGAGCCACAGGTTCTTCTCGCTGCTCAAAAAGAAGAACATTTTTTCTTGGACCCCGGAATGTCAACAGGCGTTGGAAGAATTTAAGCGGTACCTCTCGAGTCCGCCATTTCTTCACAATCCAAAAACATATGAACAACTCTACCTATACTTAAAAGTCTCAGAAGTCGCCGTAAGTGGTGTCCTAGTTCGAGAAGAGCAAGGGTACACAATTTCCCATTTATTAGGTAAGTCTAACTTTAGGCGAGGCCGAAACCTGGTACCCACACTTAGAAAAATTGGTGCTTGCTCTAATAAGCGCCTCTAGAAAACTAAAATCATATTTTCGGTGTCACCCAATATGTATGGTAACCACTTATCCTCTACGTAATGTTTTACATAAACCCAAACTATTGTGCTGGTTGGCCAAATGGGCCGTCAAACTTAATGGGTACGATATCGAATATCAACCCCGAATGGACATCAAGTCTCAAATTTTAGCAGACTTCATGGCCGACTTCATGCCGGCCCTCGTACCCAAGGTCGGAAAAGAACTTTTGTTAAAATCAGGCACATCATCGGGGTTGTGGACCTTTTTACATACGGCGATTCAAATGTGAAAGGGTCCGGGCTAGGCATCATTTTGAAGCTGCCCAAGGGAAATATAATTAGGCAATCTATCAAAACTTCTAAGTTGACTAACAATGAGGCCGAGTATGAGGGCATGATTGCAGGTCTCGAACTAGCTAAAAGCTTGGTAACATAGGTCATCGAAGCCAAATACTATTGGGCCAACATGGAAAAAGATAATAAAGAATTCGTTCAAAAATGAGATAAGTGCCAAAGATATGCACCGATTATTCACCAACCGGAGAGAAACTCCATTCAGTCCTATCCCTATGGCCATTCATGAAATGGGAAATGGACATCGTCAGCCCTCTGCCATCGGCCCCATGTAAAGCTAAATTTATTTTATTTATGACTGACTATTTCTCTAAATGGGTTGAAGCACAGGCTTTTGAGAAAGTTAGAGAAAAAGAAGTCATAGATTTCATCTGGGATCACGTCATATGCCGATTCAGGATACCTGCCAAAATCGTATGCGACAATGGAAAACAATTCATCGGCAGCAAAATAACAAAGTTTCTCGAATATCACAAAATAAAAAGGATCTTATCAACACCGTATCATCTCATTGGGAAGTGGGAACGGACATGCCAAATCAACATGCAAGATCATCATTCAGAATCTGAAGAAAATATTGAACAACGTCAAGGGAAAATGGAGAGAAATTCTACCCGAAGTCCTTTGGGCATACTGAACAACGTCAAAATCCAGTACGGGGGAAACGCCGTTCTCCTTAGTATATGGTGCCGAAGCCTTGATCTCGGTCGAAGTCGGGGATCCCAGCGCCAGGTTTTGATACGCAACGGAAGAGTCAAATCACAAGGCTATGAATACGAGCCTCGAACTACTAGATGAAAAATAGGAATTCGCCCTCGTTCAAATGGCCGCACAAAATAACGCATCGAAAGGTATTATGATCGAAGGACCAACCTTTGCCACTTTAGAATTGAGGACTTAGTTCTGAGAAAAGTCACCGCCAATAGACCCAAACAAAGGAAAACTCAGCCCAAATTGAGAAGGACCATACCAGGTCCTCGACATCGTCGGAAAGGGATCCTACAAGCTTGACACGATGAACGGCGAACAACTACCAAATAATTGGAATATCACTCCTCAAACGATATTGTTGTTAAGTTATGACCTTCTCCTTTTTTATTTACGTTTTATACTAACTTATTTCAAGTGTTCCAGCGAAGACATCGAAGTTCTCTCCAAGTGTGAAGTTATTAGATCTTAAAGCACGTGTTGCATTCTTTTTTCCTTCGACTGGTTTTTATCCCAAATGGTTTTTTCTGGCAAGTTTTTAAGAAGGCAACCATTATTCGTGCTAACTTAGAGTATCCAAGGCTTCTTTACAATCAACCTCGAATACTGGGGGGCATCATCCTCGGATGTTATGTTTTCAAGGAAAATACTTCATGCCAACAGGGTCTCGATAGGAACTCTTTGTAAAGGACCAAACGGTCGAGTAAAACGTGTCCGTATAGATTACTCGAGCCCTAGTGGAAAAACATGTATGCATGTATGAACTATTGAAAGAAGTACTTTTCCGTATAAAAATGTCCTGTGCCTTGATGAAATTTCTACTTTACAAGTTCGATACTTATGATTTTTTGTGAAAACTGGCTCAAGGGCCGAGTGCAACTAAACTTCTAACAATAAACCTCATACTTGGAGACTACCGTCAAAAAATCGACATGTTCGAACTATTAAACTTCGAGACCATAAGACCTCAAAGAGGCAACCCTCGATTTTATAGGCCAAGGCCACCCTACTCGGGGACTAACACTTTGAACAAGCGCAAAGCATTATTGGGAAAGTAATCCCAAGAGTAAAATCCCAAGGCTATGGTCGAACAAACGCGGTTCGGAGACGTCCGAATTCTGCAATAAAAATAGGCCTTCGAATTCTTTTGAAAACCGGTTAAAAAAGGCTACCCTCGACAAAGTAATCAAAGGGCTTCTATAATATCGGCCCTCAAAAAATCTTAAGAGGTATCAAACTGTTTAATACAAATTTGTGCTAAGGCATAAAAATCAAAGGATTCAATAATGAAATAACCCAACAGGTACAAACTTACTTCATGTTAAGGCATAAAAAATTCCTATATGTTAAAAAATTTTAAGCCGAAAAAGGGAAAAAGCCATTCTTCTGAGGCCATATCGACCTGATTCAAGAGCCTAAGGGCCATTACATTTTTGAGTTCGAGATTCCATTCTCACTCAACTCAAACCTAAGGGTTTTATTACTTTGAGTTCGAGCAAGAGCTAACTCGACTACAAAGGCAGTATTAGTTTGGCTTCAGCCGAGTTGCCTAAAACCCTAAGTCTTAAACATATTATCCAGAAGGCATGAAGTATATCAAAATTTTACAAGGCACAAAACAGATTGAAATTTTCACAAGTCAAAAATTAAGATGAAATTCAAAGAAGAAATATTTTATATACGAATGAAGATATTTACAAAGGACCAACTAGGGTCCTATACAAAAAGAAAAAAAGAGGATAAAAGAAAAATACAAATATCCTACCTATGTTCGGGGGTGACTCCCTCTTTGGGGAATCTTCTTCCTCGGGCCTCTCATCATTATCGGATCCACTCTTGTTGTCGTCATCATCGACATCGAAAGAGGCCAGTAGCCCGACATCGGCTTCATGCACCTTTGCTTGTGCTATCTCCTCAGAAAGGTCAGAAACCTCGGGCGTGGATCTCCTCAAGGCTCTCTCCAGGATTGACATTTGGCAAGCTCGATAGTCCATTGTGCTCGATCGGCAGCCTCTCGCAGTTGGGCTTGAGCAGCTTTGGCATCAGCCAAATATATGGCCACCATCTTATCAGCCTCGGCCTTTGCTTTTTCGACCTCAGCTTTGGCCTTTGCAAGTTCAGATTCGAGATCTTCAACCCTCTTAGCCTGAACCGAGCACTTTTCCCTTGCACTTTGAAGTTGGACTTCGACCGACGACAACTGGTCCAAGGCAGTTTCCTTTTCAACAGCAAGGCGGTCCATGCCTTCCTTCTATTATAGCAGTCTGCTTTCACTCGATCGACCTACTCCTGGAATAGGTCGATCCTCTCAATATTTTTCTTCAATTATGACATTGAAACATTAGCTTCCGCCCTCGAATTTAGCCCGTGGTTTTTCAAGAGAATCATTACCTGCTCGTTCATCTCAGCTTCCTCATTACGATCTCTAGCCAAATCAGCTCGGAGGTCCTTGATCTCCTCATCCTTTTTCCCACAGAGAAGCTTGAGAGCATTCCTCTCCCTCTGAAAGTCTTTGGAGATTGGTCTCGCACTGGCTTAATTAGGCGCGGGACTTGAAGAAAGCCTGTATGAAAAAAGAAAGGAGTCATACAGAGAAAAGGAAAAAAGAAAGAAAGCTACATCAATTAAATTCATATTTACTCAATTCAGAAGACGTTGGGCCTCTTCGAAGAGGTTGGATGCATCATTGAGATCGGAGTCATCCTCGACCCTGGTAAAGCAATCCCGAAAAGGATCCTCCCCACCGGGGACTCTGCCTATTTCGGAAGTCCTTATGTCTTGAAAGGATTCAATAATGAAAACATCCAACGGGTACAAACTTACTTCATGCTAAGGCATAACAAATTCCTATATGTTAAAAAAATTTAAGCTGTTTAGGGGAAAAAGCCATTCTTCTGAGGCCATATTCACCTGATTCAAGAGCCTAAGGGCCATTATATTTTTGAGTTCGGGAGTCCATTCTCACTCAACTCAAACCTAAGGGTTTTATTACTTTGAGTTCGAGCAAGAGCTAACTCGACTACAAAGGCAGTACTAGTTTGGCTTCAGCCGAGTTGCCTAAAAACCGAAGCTTAAACATATTATCCACAAGGCATGAAGTATGTCAAAATTTTACAAGGCACAAAACGGATTGAAATTTTCACAAGTCAAAAATTAAGACGAAATTCAAAGAAGAAATATTTTATATACGAATGAAGATATTTACAAAGGACCAACTAGGGTCCTATACAAAAATAAAAAAAGAGGATAAAAGAAAAATACAAATATCCTAGCTATGTTCGGGGGTGACTCCCTCTTTGGGGAATCTTCTTCCTCGGGCCCCTCATCATTATCGGATTCGCTCTTGCTGTCGTCATCATCGAAAGAGGCCAGTAGCCCGACATCGGCTTCATGCATATTTGCTTGTGCTATCTCCTCAGAAAGGTCAGAAACCTCGGGCGTGGATCTCCTCGAGGGTCTCTCTCCAGGATTGACATTTGGCAAGCTCGGTATTCCATTGCGCTCGATCGGCAGCCTCTCGCAGCTGTGCTTGAGCAGCTTTGGCGTCAGCCAAATATATGGCCACCGTCTTATCAGCCTCGGCCTTTGCTTTTTCGGCCTCAGCTTTGGCCTTTGCAAGTTCAGATTCGAGATCTTCAACCCTCTTAGCCTAAACCGAGCACTTTTCCCTTGCACTTTGAAGTTGGACTTCGACCGACGACAACTGGGCCAAGGCAGTTTCCTTTTCAACAGCAAGGCGGTCCATGCCTTCCTTTCACTTATAGCAGTCTGCTTTCACTCGATCGACCTCCTCCTAGAACAGCTCGATCCTCTCAATCTTTTTCTTAAATTATGACATTGAAACATTAGCTTTCGCCCTCGAATTTAGCCCGTGGTTTTTCAAGAGAATCATTACCTGCTCGTTCAGCTCGGCTTCCTCCTTACGAGCTCTAGCCAAATCAGCTCGGAGGTCCTTGATATCCTCATCCTTCTGCCCACAGAGAAGCTTGAGAGCATTCCTCTCCTCTGAAATTCTTTGGAGATTGGCCTCGCACTGGCTTAATTCGGCCCGGGACTAAAAGAAAGCCTATATGAAAAAAGAAAGGAGCCAGACAGAGAAAAGGATAAAAGAAAGAAAGCTACATCAACAAAATCCATATTTACTCAATTCAGAAGACGTTGGGCCTCTTCAAAGAGGTTGGATGCATCATTGGGATCGGAGACATCCTCGACCCTGGTAAAGCAATCCCGAAAAGGATCCTCCCCACCGGGGACTCCGGCTATTTCGGGAGTCCTTATGGCTTGTGCATCCCTTATAGCCTCTTCGGAAAAGGCAGGTAGTGATGGTGAGTGACCTGTTGTCACTACCCCAAGCGAATCACTCGGGACGCTCTGTTCGGATCTAGGGGTCTCGGGACCATCCCCCCTGGTATGTTCATCATTTGATCAGAGGCATCGTCGGCGTAGGATGATTCGGGGACTTTTCCCGAATCTTTCTTCAAAACTTCATCAGAACAAAGTAGGGCCTCGTCAACCGCCACCGATTTAGCGGCCTTAATGGTCTCGGCAGTCTTTCTCACTCGGGTCACCAACACCGAGTCACCATCTTCATCTTCTTCTTCTTCCCTTAGCCTTTGGACTAACTCCAAAGTCAGAGGATAGTGTTCCCCTTGGGTTTTCGAGCTTCTCTCTTTTTGGGTTTAGGGTCCTCGGATGTCGAGACCCTTTTTATCTTATTATCCTTCTCTGGCTTCGAAGCCGGAATCGAAGCCTCCTCCTCACTAGACGGAGGCCTCAAACCGCATCCTTGCTCAGGCCTACACAAGAAAAGACTAAGTAAGCGACAAGAAACATAGCCAATGCATCAGGTATGAGAAAAGGGAAACTTACCATGGTTCTTTGCTTCCCATCGGCCTTTTGCCAAGTCGGCACCAATAGCACTCAGCATAGGAAAAAGTAGAAGCCAACTTTTGGACATGGTTCTCGAGGTCAGGGATTGCTTGACGCATCCAAACAACCACTGCATGACAAAAGAAGATGTTAAATAAAGCAGAAAAAGAAACACAACATGGAAATTAACAAGTAGAGTGCTACTTACGCTTCGGGTTCCATTTCTAAGGAAATGGCATTTTCTCTTTTGGGATGAGGTCACAAGTCCTCACTCAAACAAACCGACCCATCCACCCACGGTCTTTGTCCTCGTCGATGCTCGAGAAAAATGCCTTGGTTGCTCGACATTGCAGCTTGATTAATCCCCGAAAGATATGAGGGCTATATAATCTGATGAGGTGATCGAAGGTGAATGACATCCCCTCAGCTTTGTTTGTGAAGAACCAGAGCATGATCACTATACTCCAAAAGGAAGGGTGTATTTGGCCTAAAGTCACCTGATATTGACGGCAGAAGCCAATGAAGACTGGATCGGGAGGGCCCAACGTGAAAGGATAAGTGTAAACACTTAGATACCCTTTCACGTGGGTAGTAATGCTCTCTTCAGGGAATGGGATCTCTATCATTTTGTTCCCCCAGTTACAATCCCTCTTGATTTTCTCGATATACCCCACGGTTATCGAGAAGACTTACCTCGATACATCTCACATTGACCAGGGATAGATGGGGATTTTTGGGTTTTAAAGTCAGATTTAAGACCACACGGGCCGGGAACGCACTCCTCAGGGAACAGATCCGCCGGCGTTCTATCGCCGGACGGCCGTGAAGAAGAGGAAGATTTTTCCTTTTGTGGAACCATTTTAGATGTTTTCGTCATTGTATAAGTTGAAGAAGGAAGAAGATAGTAAAGTTTGGTGGTTTGAAACTAGCGGTGATGGCCTAAGGAGTAATGAAAGAGAAGAACTTGAGAGAGATAAAATCTTAAAAGAACGGATGAAGATGAAGGTAAAGTTTGATTCAATGAAAATAAGCCTTTTTTATGGATTTACGGTGACAGCTCAATGGCACTAGTGGCCGACCGCCAACTAACGTTCATTAATGGTTTGGGAAACTATACCAACGGGACATTTCGGTCACTTCCATCGCTTACGTCACGAGGATGAAATCATTGTCCATAATGTTCGAAGAAAAATCGAAGGCTCAGTTCGTTTCTTATCATTATATTCCAAGAAACGAGGGGACTATCTGTATACAGTAGAAATCGGGGCTACCCGATTTTACTATCGAGACTGGGACGTTGCATCGAAAAACTGACGCATTGAGTTTGAGATCAAAGTATCTTCCTAGATCGAGGTCGTTATAATAGAAGCCAAGGGAGTTAGATTCCGAGTAATGTCAGGGATGGCTTAGTAACGGAAAAGCGAGATATCCGCGATTGGTCGAGGATCATGAAATCTCGGAACGGATCAAATTAGGAGCGGTTAATTAGCTGATTATACGATTTCATTCTATAACTAGAGATATACTATAATTAGTATTCCTCTATTATATAAATAGGAGTTCCATCATTTGTAAGCATGATTATTCATTGAGACAAAAGCAATATAATTCTTCCCTTCTTCCTTGTATTCTTGTTCTTACTGTTCTTGCTCTTATCAGTTTGAGGGTACCTTAACTCGAGGTTGAAGCTCTGTTCGCACATTGGTTTGATTTATTTCTAGTTTAATTATGTCATTTTCTTACGCAATTGTCAATTGGTATTGGGTGAAATCACATATCCTTAACAGCACAATATAAGTTTAATTGTTATCTAAATTTTAGTGTAAACAATAATAATAATAATAATAATAATAATAAATAATAATAATAATAATAATAATAATAATAATAATAATAATAATACACATTTCTTCTTAATGAATATCATTAGGAAAAAAGCTACTGTTAAAAATAGTAGGATGGAGGAATATGAACTACCTCAATAGCTAGATCTGCTGAATAAGTGGACAATTCCACCAGTTAAACCTAAGGTTATATACCAATTAGGTACTTTTAAAAAATAGGTTTAACACAGGTTGTAAAAACTACTGAAGAAAGTATCAATGTAGATAGTGATCATGCTACATTTAGATTGTTATCTGAAAGTGATTTAGCCCCTTATAGGGAAACACATAGATTTATCAATATAGGATTAATATAAGTTGCCTTTAAGCCACTTACTTTAAGAGCCTTACCTGAAAGTTTTATAGCAGCTCTTAGAGATGGCAGAAACCAGAACTGAAAAAAGTCTTTAATAGGGACTGTGCAAACTAATTTGGCCTATGGCCCAGTATATTTTAATGCTTATCCTAATTTACAAATATCTTTGAGTGATGAAAACTCGTTGAATGATTTGATAATTAGCATCAAATTATAAGGTTATGGTTATATGCCAGGAACAGAAGTAATATGTACATGTTATAGGATTTACTATAAGCAATATACTATAAATTCCATGTGTTAAATTATGGATTTCAAAAATGAAATCATCCTTATAAAAAGTAATTTTGGTAGATATAAAGTTACTACTAGAAGACCTATTAAATGGGAGATTTTCCCAGGAATGGGTCATAAAGGAAGCAATAGCTCCCCAAGGTATTGATAACAGTGAGGTCACAGAAATAGAACAGACTTCAGATGGAACTGTTAAGATCAGATTCAATGAACCTGTTAACTGATAATATCAGTCTATCATATAGGTTGACTAGATCTAATTCTTCATATATTTCACCTATTGGTTATATTGTATATTTTTCATCTAGTGCATCCACATCACAAGTTAGAGATAATAATAGGATCGAAACTATAAAATTGGGCAGGATAATATTTCTAAGGCTAGCTCAGATCCTGGCACAACCCCATCCGAAATAGATTTTTCCAATGATTTTAATGGATAAAGAGCAGAAAGATTTTAGTCCGGGTTCACCGGCAAGAAAAATGATTTCAGAAGAATTTAAAAAAACTCAGATGTGAACACTTTAGAAATTGGTTTTTTGATAACTTCGATGAAAAGTTAATAGTTTTCTTCCAAAATGAAAGCATAATAAGATAATTATTTTTGTCTCATGGTTAATGTCCAAATATGTTTATGGTTATATTTTCATGTTAGAAAGATATTATAAGCTCACTAGTGGTGAAATCACTAAACGAGTATTTTCTCCACAACAATCTTTTCAAATGGGACAAAAGGATTAAACAATTTACTTCACAGCCTTTTCAAAATTATTTGAAAATGATACTGGCATAATTACTGCTAAGAATTTGAATACTATGCTCACGCAGAATAATTATACCAATATTTATATTAGTATTCTGGGCGAACAAATTGCTTCTATTCATGAAAGACTAGAAAAATTAATTACAGAAGTCCAGAAATTAGCCAAAAAAGATACAAAAGGTAAAGAGCAAATTGTTACCGCAAGTATCCAACCTCCTCCTGAAGTCAAAGACTTGAATCTAAAAAGTCTAGAAGACGTTGAAAAATTATTGGATCAAAATTTTAAAGGAATCGGAGTTAATCCGTTAAATCTAGAGCATCTATCTTATGAGGATCGGATACTTAAAGTCTCTGACGAGATAAATAAAATCTCAGAAAAATATACTCGAAAACCAGCCCAAAGGTTATTTTACTGCTTTCCCCACGTTTGTTAGAGCCCCGATCCCCTAATAACTGCTTTCCCCACGTTTGTTTCTGCTTTTGTGACTTGGCGGAGTGATTTTCTATGAAATTCGGAGAGTTTTGGGATACTTCGTCCCTAATTATGTGTTAAGCCTTAAAAATCAGACCATGGGTGGAACTGGGAGAAGACGGGTCCGGAATGGAGTTCCTTTGACTCTGTTATCTCCGTTGAGTAATTTCGGGGTTAGGAGCGCATCTAGAATGTGGTTTCGAGGTCTGTAGTAGAGTTAGGCTTGAATTGGCGAGAGTTAGAATTTCGGTGATTTCGGCCGATAGGTGAAATTTTGATATCGGGCTCGGAATGGGATTCTGAGAGTGAATGTAGGTCCATAGAGCCATTTGTGACCTTTGTGTCAAATTTGAGGTCATTCGGACTAGTTTTGACGTGTTTCGGCATCGTTGTGGATTTTGGGAAATTTCTAAGTTTTTAGGCTTGAATCCATGTATAATTTGCGATTTTGGTGTTACGTAGTGCGGTCTGAAGGCTCGACTAAGTTCGAATGAGGTATTAGGACTGGTTGGTGGTTTTGGTTGAGGTCTCGGGGGCCTCGGGTGGGTTTCGGATGCTCAAACTGGAAGATTTTTGACTTAAGCCTATAGCTAAAGTTGCTGGTTCTGGTGTCTCGCACCTGCGGATGGGGAGTCGCAGGTGCGGACATGAAGGTGAGATAAGGGGGTGGGCAGGTGCAGATTTTCCCAAGGTCAGTTGGGTCCGCAGGTGCGGCTGGGAGACCGCAGGTGCGGAAACGCAGATGCGGCCCCATCCCAATTAATGAGTTTTCGCACCTGCGATGCATTTTCTGCAGGTGCGGTCCAATTGGCCGCAGAAGCGAAAATCGCTGGGCATAAATAGGCAATTCGAGGGTTTGGACTTCATAATTTCTAAAATAAATTGGAGCTCAGGATTTGGCGATTCTGTGATGATTTTGAAGAGGAGATCAATAGGTGACGATTCCTAATCCTATTTACCTTGTATTTCATCAATCTATAATGAATTCTTCAATCTAATTAGGGAGAAATGATAGGAAAGTGTTTGAAAATGAGAGAAAGGTCCCCCAATTGAGAATCTGAGTTTTGAGTGAGATTTCGACGTCGAATTGTGATGAATTTTGGTTGAGTGTACTCATGAATGAATGTGTGTTCGTAATTTGTGATTTCACCCGATTCCGAGTCGTGGGCCCGGGAGACTTTTCGGGGAATTTCCCTAATTTCGCGCTTAGGCTTCAAATTTATTTGTTGAACTAGTTTCGTGTGATGATATTCACATTATTAAACTTATTTGAATAGATTCGGGCCATTCTATTTGATGCTAAATTTGTCTTGGGGACTTCCCCCTTAGGATATTTGATGCTAAATGTTGTGTGGGCACCGTGTACGTGAGGTGACGAGTACGTACACGGGCCATTGTTTCAAATATCTCATTTTTCTTCCTTACTAAAACATAAATTGTTTTCTCTTCTTTAAATATGCTCTCATATGATATATTGTTTAGTTTAGATTAGGAAAGCATGCTTACGTGCTTAACTGTCTACTTGATTTTCTATGCGCCATGCTTAGTTAAGCCCGTATATGCCTTATCTGTGACTTGTATAAACCGTGTGATTTCGATGTTATACTTGTCATTCATCATGCATAGCATACTTAAATTGGGACTACGGACATATTCCGGGAGATCCCCCATGTACTGC
The DNA here is from genome assembly GCA_005239525.1 of Nicotiana knightiana. NCBI lineage: Eukaryota > Viridiplantae > Streptophyta > Magnoliopsida > Solanales > Solanaceae > Nicotiana > Nicotiana knightiana. The sequence continues at coordinate 88,384 of ML394658.1, forward strand.
ATATTTATTTTGGGACTACGGACGTATTCTGGGAGATCCCGTTGTACTGCATATTTATTGTGGGACTAAGGACGTATTTCGGGAGATCCCCCTATACTGCATATTTATTTTGGGACTACGGATATATTCCGGGAGATCCCCCATGTACTGCATATTTATTTTGGGACTACGGACGTATTCTGGGAGATCCCGTTGTACTGCATATTTATTGTGGGACTAAGGACGTATTTCGGGAGATCCCCCTATACTGCATATTTATTTTGGGACTACGGATATATTCCGGGAGATCCCCCATGTACTGCATATTTATTTTGGGACTACGGACGTATTCTGGGAGATCCCGCTGTATTGCATATTTATTTTGGGACGAAGGACGTATTTCGGGAGATCCCTCTATACTGCATATTTATTTTGGGACTACGGACGTATTTCAGGAGATCCCCCATGTACTGCATAATCATTTGGTACTACGGGATGGTATCCCGGGAGATTTCACTTTGTGATATATATTGTGTTGAGCCGAGGTCTCTCTCTTTATTGTAGAACATATATTGTTTTTTTTAAACTGTTTACTGTATACATTACCTATCTTTGTACTGTTTTAAATTGATTTACATAGAAATCCAATAGAGCCTTACCTAACCTCGTCACTACTTGGCTGGGGTTAGGCTTGGCACTTACTGGGTACCAAATGTGGTATACTCATGCCCTTTCTTGCACATGTTTTCGTGTGCAGATCCAAGTATGAGCTATCAGCCTCGTGGTTAGTCGATGCTTCTGATTCTAGGAGACTGCAAGGTATTTCTGTCGTGTCCGCAGAATCCTCCGAGTCTCTTTCCATTCTATCTTGTAGAGATGTTCTTATGTACTTTCCAGTTTTTTTGTTAGAACTACAGTAGTGTTAGAAGCTTGTTACTATCTGTGACATTCCGAGTTTTGGGAAGTTATATTTTTGTATGAGCCGAGCGGCCAGTATGTTATTTATGTCATTGCCCTTATCCCCTTTATTGCCTGTGTTTCAATTCAATTTTTCCCCTTTATAGTAGGCTTACCTAGTCGTAGAGACTAGGTGCTGTCACGACACCTTCGAAGGGTAAATTGGGTCGTGACAAGTTTGTATCAGAGCGTCTAGGTTCATAGGTGTAACAGGTCACAAGCCGGTTTATTAGGGTCTCGCGGATCAATGCGGAGACGTCCATATCTATCTTCGGGAGGCTATGTAACTATTAAGAACAATCATATTTCTTTGATTTCCTTGTCGTGCGAGTTATTGACATAAAATAAAAAGAAATTCTAAAACTTTATTCTATTCTTTCTCACAGATGGTGAGGACCCATAGCGGACGGACCGACGACCAGGCATCCCCGCCCCTAGCCAGAGCCGCCAGAGGAAGGGTTAGGGGTAGAGAACGAGCACGCGGTGCAGCCCGAGCATCGGCGAGAGTAGCGACAGAGGAGCCTACAGTATCTCCAGCTGGAGAGCCAGCACAAGAGGTCCCTATTGCTGCTCCAGCTCTCCAGGAGACTTTGGCTTAGTTCATGAGCATGTTCAACACTCTAGCCTAGGCTGGACTACTTCCGATAGCTCCCGCTACATCTCAGGCCGGAGGAGGGGCACAGACTCCCGCAGCCCGCACTCCTGAGCAGAGAGGCTAGGTTGATCAGGCCCCGGAGTATATTCCCATGCCTCCAGTGGCTCCGGTATAGCATGAGACCAGGGTATATGCTTCTAAGGCAGAGCAGCTCAGGCTTGAGATGTACAAGAAGTACCACCCACCTACTTTCAGCGAACTAGCTTCAAAGGATGCTCTGGGTTTTCTTAAGGAGTGTCATATCAGTGGCGGCGTGCCTATGAGCTGAGTAGTCCGGACGAGGCAGCCTCACTCACTTGGACTCAGTTTTCAGAGATATTTCTGCGAGAGTATGTCCCTCAGAGCCTCAGGGATACTTGGCACGCGGAGTTCGAGCAGCTGCGATAGGGTGCTATGACTGTGTCGGAGTATGCAGTCCGTTTTAGTGAGTTAGCTCGGCATGCACCAGCCTTGGTTGCCACAGTCAGAGAGAGTGTTTGGTGCTTCATTGAGGGAATTCACCATAGTATTCGGACTAGTATGGCTAGAGAGTTGGATATGAATATCACTTATTAGCAGGCAGTGAGTATTGCTAGGAGAGTAGAGGGCATGTTTGCCCGGGACCGAGAGGAGAGAGAGGCCAAGAGGTCTCCAGAGAATGGCCATTTTTTAGGAGCTCGTGCACCAGCAGCACGCTATGGTAGGGGCTTTGTGGGTCACCATGTTCATTCAGCTCTTCTAGCAGTCAGTGGTATTCCAGCTCCTCCTAGATCTCAGGAGTCCTATTATGCACTGCCAGTATCCAGTATGCCTCTAGTACGAGGTGCTATTATCGTCCAGACCAGCTCCTATTCAGTCTCAGCCGCAGTGTCTTTCGAGGGGTGCACCTCCATAATCTTATCAGCCTCCACGTGCTCCGTCGGGTCCTCCGGCTATTCTTCCAGCCCCAGCTTCCACTCCACCTCCTCAACCAGCTCGAGGTGGAGGTCGGGGAGGTAGGGGTTGCCCTAGAAGGGGAGGCTAGGTCAGATTCTATGCCATTCCAGCTCGTTCCGAGGCCGTTGCTTCAGATTCATTCATCATAGGTATTGTCCATGTCTGTCATAGGGATGCATCAGTATTATTTGACCCAGGCTCTACGTACTCATATGTGTGCTCTTATTTTTCTCCATATTTGGGGATATTTCAGAATTCTTTGAGTTCCCCTGTTTATGTATCTACTCCTGTGGGAGACTCCCTAGTTATGGACCGCGTATGTTGTTCGTGTTTGATTACTCTTAGTGGTTTTGAGACCAGGGCTGATCTGTTATTACTCCGCATGGTAGATTTCGATGTTATCTTGGGCATGGACTGATTTTTGTCCCATTTTGTTATTCTCGATTGTCACGCTAAGACCGTGACGCTAGCTATGCCAGGTTTGTCGATGTTAGAGTGGAGAGGTACCTTAGAGTATACTCCCCGCAAGGTCGTTTCATTTCTTAAGGCTCAGCGGATGGTTGAGAAAGGGTGTGATGCGTATTTGGCCTATGTGAGAGATGTCAGTGTTGATACCCCTCCAGTTGAGTCAGTTCCAGTAGTGAGGGACTTTCCTGATGTATTCCCAGCTGATCTTCCGGGTATGCCGCCCGATAGAGATATTAATTTCGGCATTGATTTGTTGTCGGGAACTCAGCCCATTTCTATTCTTCCTTACCGTATGGCTCCTCCTGAGTTGAAGGAGTTGAAGGAGCAGTTACAAGAGTTTCTTGATATGGGTTTCATCAGGCCCAGTGTATCACCTTGGGGTGCTCCAGTGCTATTTGTGAAAAAAAAGGATGGCTCTATGCGTATGTGTAATGATTACCGGCAGGTGAACAAGGTTACCGTGAAGAACAGGTATTTGTTGCCTCGCATTGATGATCTATTTGACCAGTTACATAGTTCCAGAGTTTTCTCCAAGATTTACTTGCGATATGGCTATCATCAGCTGAAGATTCAGGAGCCGGACATCCCGAAGACTGCTTTCAGGACCAGATATGGTCACTATGAGTTTCTTGACATGTCATTTGGGCTGACCAATGCCCCAGCAGCCTTTATGCATTTGATGCATAGTGTGTTCCGGCCTTATCTTGACTCCTTCCTCATTGTGTTTATGATGACATCCTGGTGTATTCCCGATCACGGGAAGATCATGAGCAGCACTTGAGGACCGTACTTCAGACTTTGAGGGAGAAGAGATTGTATGCAAAATTCTCCAATTGTGAGTTCTGGCTTGATTCAGTGGCATTCTTGGGCCACATAGTGTCTTGTTATGGGATCAAGGTAGATCTGAAGAAGGTGGAGGCGGTGCAGAGTTGGCCTAGACCGTCATGAGCTACAGAGATCCGCAGTTTCCTTTGGTTGGCAGGGTACTGTCGTTGCTTTGTAGAGGGATTTTCATCTATTGCAGCACCTATGACCAGACTGACCCAAAATGGTGTTCCGTTCAGGTAGACCGAGGAGTGTGAGGAGAGATTTCAGAATCTCAAGACAGCTTTGACTACGACCCCAGTATTAGTGTTGCCTACAGATTCGGGGTCCTACACTGTCTATTGTGATGCCTCGAGGATTGGCCTTGGAGCAGTATTGATGCAGGACGGTAGGGTGATTACCTACGCGTCCAGGAAGTTGAAGGTGCATGAGAAGAATTATCCGGTTTATGAGTTAGCAGCTATTTTTTCACGCCCTGAACATCTTGCGTCATTATTTGTACGGTTTCCCTGTGAGATTTACATCGATCAGTGGAGTTTGCAGCACATGTTCATGCAGAAGAACCTTAATCTATGTCAGAGGTGGTTGGAACTACTTAAAGACTATGACATCACCATATTATACCACTTTGGGAAGGCCAATGTAGTGGCCGACGCCTTGAGTCGCCGGGTGGAGAGTTTGGGGAGCTTGGCATATCTTCCAGCGGTTGAGAGGCCTTTAGTCTTGGATGTTCAGACTTTAGCCAGCCAGTTTGTGAGGTTGGATATTTCAGAGCCTAGCCGGGTATTAGCTTGTGTGGTTTCTCGATATTCCCTTTATGACCGCATTAGAGACCACCAGTATGATGACCCCCACCTTCTGTTTCTTCAGGACAGGGTCCGACGAGGCGATGCTAGGGATGTGTCTATAGATGATGATGGCATGATGAGGATGCAGGGGCGGATCTGTGTGCCCCAATGTAGATGGGCTTCGAGAGTTGATTCTGGAGGAGGCCCATAGCTCGCGGTACTCCATCCATCCGGGTGCCGTGAAGATGTACCAGGACTTGAGACAGTACTATTGGTGGAGAAGTATGAAAAAGGACATAGTGGAATTTGTGGCCAAGTGTCTCAACTGTCAGCAAGTTAAATATGAACATCAGAGGCCATGAGGATTACTTCAGCAGATTGAGCTTCTAGAGTGGAAGTGGGAGCGGATCACCATGGACATCGTAGTTGGACTTCCGTGGACTTTGAGAAAGTTCGATGCTATTTGGGTGATCGTTGATCGGCTGACCAAGTCAGCTCATTTCATTTCGGTGCTGACCACTTATTCTTCAGAGAGATTGGCTGAGATTTATATCAGAGAGATCGTCTGCCTTCACGGTATCCCAGTATCTATCATTTCAGACAGAGGTACACAGTTCACATCATGGTTCTGTAGAGTCGCACAGTAGGAGTTGGGCACCAGGGTGGAGCTGAGCACAGCCTTTCACCCTCAGACGGACTTGCAGTCCGAGCGCACGATTCAGATTCTTGAGGATATGCTATGTGCCTGTGTGATGAGGTTTGGAGGGTCATGGGGCCAATACTTTCCACTTGCAGAGTTTTCTTATAATAACAGCTACCAGTCCAACATTCAGATGGCACCGTATGAGACTTTGTATGGTAGACGGTGCCGGTCTCCAGTGGGATGGTTCGAGCCAGGCAAGGCTCGATTGTTGGGTACAGATTTGGTCCATGATGCCATGGACAAGGTGAAGGTGATTCTGGAGAGACTTCGCACAGCTCAGTCCAAGCAAAAGAGTTATGCGGACCGGAAGGTTCATGATTTGGCATTTATGGTTGGTGATCAGGTTTTGCTTCGGGTATCGCCTATGAAGGGCGTCATGAGGTTCGGGAAGAAGGGTAAGCTGAGTCCGAGATTCATTGGCCCTTTTGAGATATTGCGGCGTGTTGAGGATATTGCCTATGAGCTTTCCTTGCCTCCCAGCCTAGCAGGAGTTCATCCGGTATTCTACGTGTCTATGCTCCGAAAGTATCACGTCGATCCGGCTCATGTATTGGACTTCAGATCAGTCCAGTTGGACAAGGATCTATCTTATGTTGAGGAGCCATTAGCCATTTTGGATAGGTAGGTCAGAAAGCTTAGGTCGAAGAATATTTCATCAGTAAAGGTTCAGTGGAGGGGTCAGTCGGTCGAGGAGGCGACTTGGGAGACCGAGCAGGATATGCGCAGCCAGTACCCTCATCTTTTCACAATTTCAGGTATGTCTTATTCTCGTTCGAGTGCGAACGATTGTTTTAAGAGGGGGAGAATGTAATGACCCGGTCGGTCGTTTTGAGAGTTAGAGCCCCGATCCCCTAATAACTGTTTTCCCCACGTTTGTTTCTGGTTTTGGGACTTGCCGGAGTGATTAGCTATGAAATTCGGAGAGTTTTGGGACACTTAGCCCATAATTATATGTTTAAGCCTTAGAAATCGGGTCGTGGGTGGAGCTGGGAGAAGACGGGTTCGGAACAGAGTTTTGCCGACTCTGTTAGCTCCGTTGAGTGATTTCAGGATTAGGAGCGCATCCGGAATGTGGTTTCGAGGTCTGTAGTAGAGTTAGGCTTGAATTGGCGAAAGTTAGAATTTCAGCGATTTCGGCCGATAGGTGAAATTTTGATATCGGGCTCGGAAAGGGATTTCGAGAGTGGCTGTAGGTCCGTAGAGTCATTTGTGACTCGTGTGTCAAATTTTAGGTCATTCGAAATTGTTTTGACGTGCTTCGGCATCGTTGTGGATTTTGGGAAATTTCTAAGTTATTAGGCTTGAATCCATGTATAATTTGCAATTTTGGTGTTACATGGTGCGGTCTGAAGGATCGACTAAGTTCAAATGAGGTATTAGGACTGGTTGGTGGTTTTGACTAAGGTCTCGGGGGCCTCGGGTGGGTTTCGGATGCTCAAATGGGAAGATTTTTTACTTAAGCCTATAGCTGAAGTTGTTGGTTCTGGTGTCTCGCACCTGTGGAAGGGGAGCCGCAAGTGCGGACACGCAGGTACGATAAGGGGGTGCGCAGGTGCGGATTTTCCCAATGTCGGTTGGGTCCGCAGGTGCGGCTGGGAGACCGCAGGTGCAGGACTGCAGATGTGGCCCAAGTACCGCAGGTGCGGCCCCATCCCAATTAATGAGTTTTCGCACCTGCGATGCATTTTCCGCAGGTGCGGGACTGCAGGTGCGTCCAATTGGCCGCAGAAGTGGAAATCGCTGGGCAGAAATAGGCAATTCTAGGGTTTGGACTTCATAATTTCTAAAATCAATTGGAGCTCGGGATTTGGCGATTATGTGAGGATTTTGAAGAGGAGATCAATAGGTAACTATTCCTAATCCTATTTTCCTTGTATTTCATCAATCTATAATGAATTCTTCAATCTAATTAGGCAGAAATGATGGGAAAGTGTTTGAAATTGAGAGAAAGGTCCCCCAATTGAGAATCCGAGTTTTGAGTGAGATTTCGATGTCGGATTGTGATGAATTTTGGTTGAGTGTACTCGTGAGAGAATGGGTGTTCGGAATTCGTGACTTTCACCTAATTCCGAGTCGTGGGCTCGGGAGACGTTTTGGGTAATTTCCCTAATTTCGCACTTAGGCTTCAAATTTAATTGTTGAACTAGTTTCTTGTGATGATATTCACATTATGAAACTTATTTGAATGCATTCCGGCCATTTGGAGTTTGGTACTCGTGGCAAGAACGTGATTCCGGGTTGATTTGAGAAGTTGAGGTAAGTGGCTTGCCTAACTTTGTGTTGGGGACTTCCCCTTAGGATATTTGATGCTAAATGTTGTGTGGGCGACGTGTACGTGAGGTGAAGAGTACTTACACGGGCCGTTGTTTCAAAAATCTCATTTTTCTTCCTTACTAAAACATAAATTGTTTTCTCTTCTATGAACGTGCTCTCATATGATATATTGTTTAGTTTAGATTAGGAAAGCAGGCTTACGTGCTTAATTGTCTACTTGATTTTTTGTGCGCCATGCCTAGTTAAGCCCTTATATGCCTTATCTGTGACTTGTATAAACTGTGTGATTTCGATGTTATACTTGTCATTCATCCTGCATAGCATATTTTAATTGGGACTACGGACGTATTCCGGGAGATCCTTCTATACTGCATATTTATTTTGGGACTACGGATGTATTCCGGGAGATCCCCCTGTACTGCATATTTATTTTGGGACTGCGGACGTATTCCGGGATATCCTCATGTACCGTATATTTATTTTAGGACTACGGACGTATTCCGGGAGATCTCCCTGTACTGCATATTTATTTTGAGACTACGGACATATTCCGGGAGATCCCTCTGTACCGCATATTTATTTTGGGACTACGGACGTATTCCTGGAGATCCCCCTTGTACTGCATAATCATTTGGTATTACGGGACAGTATCCCAGGAGATTCCACTTTGTGATATATATTGTGTTGAGCCGAGGTCTCTCTCTTTACTGTAGAACTTATATTGTTTTTCTTAAACTGTTTACTGTATACATTACTTATCCTTGTACTGTTTTAAATTGATTTACATAGAAATCTAGTATAACCTTAACCTGACCTCGTCACTACTTGACTGGCATAAGGCTTGGCACTTATAGGGTACCAAATGTGGTGTACTCATGCCCTTTACTGCACATGTTTTCGTGTGCAGATCCAGGTACGAGCTATCAGCCTTCGTGGTTAGTCGTTGCTGCTGATTCTAGGAGACTGCAAGGTATTTTTGCCGCGTCCGCAGAATCCTCCAAGTGTGCTTCCATTTTATCTTGTAGAGATGTTCTTATGTATTTTCCAGTTTTTTTGTTAGAGCTACAGTAGTATTAGAAGCTTGTGACTATCTGTGACATTCCGGATTTTGGGAAGTTATATTTTTGTATGAGTCAAGCGGCCAGTACGTTATTTATGTCATTTTCCTTATCCCCTTTATTACCTGTGTTTCAATTCAATTTTTCCCCTTTATAGTAGGCTTACTTAGTCATAGAGACTAGGCGCCGTCACGACACCTTCAGAGGATAAATCAGGTCGTGACAGCCAACTCCTCAAGACGTGCTAATAGAGGAACCTGAAAGTACCTATTTATCTCAAAGTTATAGTGGTACATAAATCTATTAATGGAATATAGATAGTTTTACTGATGGACAAATTTATGCTGCAAAACATAGAATGCTTATGTACAGCACTATCTGCAAGGTTAATAAGAATTCTTAAAAATCTATTATTGATATGATAGTAGCTGGTTTTACAGGCCAACTAAAAAGTTGGTGGGATAATTATCTAACTGATAATCAGCGTAGATCTATTATGGGTGCCATAGAAGTAGAATATGGTCAGAATGTACAAAATATTGTATATTCTTTAGTTCTAAATATTGTAGAATATTTTTCTGGAAGATGGTCAGACAATAGTGAGACCCTAAGGACTATGCCCCAAAATCTTAGTTGTAAAATATTAACCTCTTTTAGATGGTATAAAGATGTTTTCCTATCTAGAGTTATGGAATTACCAGAGTGTAATAGCACTCTTTGGGAGTTCAAATTTGTTTATGGACTCTCACCACTCTTTGGTGAAAGGATCAGAAGGGTCCTTCGAGGAACAACAATAAGTATAGATTATGATGCCTTTTCTTAGGGAAAATCGATTAGCATATGCATACAAGAAGGTTGGGTCTTATGCAATGAAATCAAGCTAAACCAAGAAATTAAGAAGCATCGTCTTAATGAAAGACAACAACTAGGAGAATTTTGCGAGCAATTCGCCATAGATATCCCTGCGAATAGAAAGAAGTATCATAAGCGAAAAAAATAAATCGGAAGAAAAGAGGTTCTTTTGATAGAAACCAAGAACATCGAAAAAAGAGAAATTTTTTTTATAAGGATAGAAAAGATTTTATTATATTTAAGAATCCCAATACTTTCTACAAATGTGGTAGGGTAGGCCATTATGCTAAAAAATGTAAAGTCAAGAATAAGATTAAAAATCTTGACTTAGATGATAATATCAAAGACTCTTTATATAAGATTTTATTAATTTCTTCTCTGGAAAATTCTAGTCCCGAAAATAGTGATAGAGAGGATACATCAACTGATGAATACCTAAGGTTCCTACAAGAATAAGACTTTACTACCTCTGAAGATGAGTGTGGTCCCTGCAAACAAAATCAGTGTTGTAATAACACCATAGATAATGACTTTTATAATATTTATTCACAATTTAAGGACTCAAATATTAATGTCCGGACTAATAATAGTCTTCAAGAATTTGTAAGGGTTATTAAGACCCAGAATTGAGGTCCCAAATTATTGACAAAATGGAAAAATTACTCATTAGTCCAGAAGTCAGTGCAGAGATCGAAGAAATTCCTTCTCAAAAAGGATCATATATTATGTCTGATACAAAGCAGATTTTGAAAGAAAATTTTCAGGCCAATGAAAGGCCAACGATAGTCAAAGATCTCAAAAATGAGACTGATAATCTCCGGATAGATGTCTCAGGCCTGGCTTCAAATGTAACCTTGGGTGGAAGGATTTTCAAATTAGAAAATTCTGAGACTAATTTAAGTCAAGAATTCATGATAGATATTATTGAAAATAATGAGGAGAATATTAACGAAGTAGGTACTTTTAAAAATGCTGCAAAAAGCAAATTTTTAGGAACAATTGATTTTGCAGAGGATGAAATTTTGCAAAAACTGGAATTCTTGTCTACTTAGAAATTTATTATAAAAGTAACTTTTTAATTGATTATAATTTCAAAAAAGAGTTTACTGCTTTGTTTGATAGTGGTGCAGACTTAATTTGTATAAAAGAAGGAGTAATACCTTCAAGATATATTCATAAAATCACTCATAGATTAAAAAATGTCAATGGACACCAAATGGGTATTTCTTATAAATTACCAAAAGCCTATATTTGCCAAGACAATATTTTATTTTGGTTAAAGATATCTCTCATGATATAATATTAGGCGTTCTATTTTTCCATCATCTAATTCATTTTACTAACTGGGATGCTCATAGTTTTACAGGTTTTTTTAATGGAAAAAAAATTATTTTGATTAATATTACTGCTAAGACTAGACAAATCAATTTCTTAAAAAAAATGAGATTTGTAACCTTACTATTAAAGAGGATTTAAAAATTCATACATTTGTTTATAATGTTGATTTATTAAAAGATCAATTTTCTTTACAAATTTGTGGGGATCATCCTAACCAATTTTGGAATAGGAAGAAATATATAGTAAGTCTCCCGTGCGAAGAAGACTTTTCAGAGGATAATATTCCTACTAAATCTAGGCCTTGTTAAATGAACTCTTAATATATAGAGTTATGCAAAAAGGAAATTGAATCCTTACTGCAAAAGGGTTTAATAAGACCCTCAAAGTTCAAATGGCCTTGTACAGCTTTCTATGTTAATAATCATGCAGAACATGAACGAGGAGTTCCCAGGTTAGTTATTAATTATAAACATCTTAATAAGGTGTTAAATGGATTAGATATCCAATCCCTAATAAAAAAAATTGTTGGATAGATTGAATGATACTATTATATTTTCTAAGTTTGATTTAAAATCAGGATATTGGCAAATCCATATAGCAGAAAATAATAGATATAAAACTGCTTTTAATGTCCCAATAGGTCAGTATGAATGGAACGTAATGCCTTTTGGGTTAAAGAATGTCCCTTCTAAATTTACGAAAATTATGAATGATATTTTTATATCTTATACTAATTTCATAATTGTCTATACAGATGATATCCTAGTATTTTCTAAAAATATAGAAATGCATTTTAAGCATCTAGATATTTTCAAAAAAATTCATAATTCAGAATGGACTGGTAATATCCAAGCCCATGATGCATCTTTTTCTAGACAAATATAAGATTTTTGGGTCATAATATTTAAAAAGTCAGAGAAGCTAAGGTTTCGTATGTGTTATATCCTTTCGATCGAGCGAGAACTTATAAGGAAGGCCTTCATTGCCCTTTGAAAAAAGTAAAAAAAAAAAGAGCGCTAGGGAAGAGAGAAAGTAGCAGAAGTGCTTCTAGATCTCATGGAATAAGGCAGAATTTCTAACAAAACTTTCCACCTCTTGCTTNAGCGCTAGGGAAGAGAGAAAGTAGCAGACCTCTGCCTGCTCTACTATGGTGAATTGTGTGAACCGTCTCATCTAAAAAACTTAGATATCAAAGAGGGAACATCAATTCCTATTGCAACAAGATGGACTTTACTGAGGCTGAGAATGGACCAACTGTTAAATCTTGGGTGGAAATTTCTTTTACCTATTTCTCTAGGTAATCTATTATTGACAACTTCGTCCCAACTTCTTTCACTGTAAAAGACTACAATATTCTAGATTCACGACGACTTTCTTGTGATAGTAATTGCGAATGAGCAAGTAGGGGGCGGCAACTAAAGAGGTAGCGAGACTGACCGCAATTTCAGGAATAGGTTGACTTTCTTTCATTTTTACTCCTAGCATAGATTACCATTCTAACTTGTCTTTGCTGGTAGATAGATGTGCTTAATTAGTTACCTGAATTAAAGAGGACTCTTGAATAAGTTGACTTCGCCTGGGCGTCATCTTTCCTTTCATTCACTAGTTGAGTACTTCCTCCTGTCAGATAGAAGTTTTTCAAAGGGTGCTTCGCTTCCAGCTCTTCTTGTTCGATACCGCTTTCCGTCCTTGTAAATATCATCCTCTTACCGCTCTTATGGATCAATCGGTCAACTGGAAAATTTATTGCTATTCAACGGGGTATGGAATTTGTCCCTAAATTCCCGGATATTATTATTAATAAATTTCAGGTTCAAAGATTATTAGGGAGCTTAAATTATATCTCTCATTTTATAAAGGATTTATCCAAAGAAACTTCAATTTTATATGAGATTATATCTCTCAAGATGCATCTTTTCTAGACAAATATAAGATTTATATGAGAGACTGAAGAAATACCCAAAGCCATGGACTGATAGTCATACAGAATCAGTCAGAAGAATTAAAAAAAAGGTTAATAACCTTCCATGTTTAAGCAAATCCTACTGAGGAGTAGGTCGTGGTTTTTTCACCTTTTTAGCTAGGTATTTTCCACGTAAAAATATATGTGTCTTTACTTTACTGCTTTATTATTCCGCAAATAGTAGTAAGTAGTACACCAAGAAAAACCAGGTTCTTTTTATTAGACAGCACTCAAAAATTGGGTACTGCACAATTAACTTATAATATTGTGTAGTATTGACGTCTAAAACATCAATTGGTATTAGAGCAGGTTATCCTTGAAAAGGTTAACACCTTGGAAAAGACCAAGATGAGTACACCACCTGGGAACTGGGAAGGTCAATCAACTGCAAGACCACCACTCTTCAATGGCCAGTACTATTCTTGGTGGAAGAATATAATGAAGGACCACCTTATTGGAGAGGACTATGAACTCTGGGACATATTCACTGATGGACCACTTGCAACAATGAAGAAAACTGCTGAAGGTGAAGATGTACCTAAGACTAGGGCTGACTGCACGGCTGAAGATATGAAGAAATGGGAGAAGAATGCCAAAGCAAAGAAGTGGCTAGTATGTGGATTAGGACCAGATGAATACAGTAGAATCTAAAGTTGCACCACTGCCAAAGAAATCTGGGATACTCTACAAGTAGCTCATGAAGGAACAGCTCAAGTGAAGAGGTCTAGAGGTACACTACTATACTCTCAGTATGAAAACTTCACTATGAAAGAATGAGAGACANAAATCAGGGAGCTGATCTGGAGGAAGATGAGATGGCCATGATAACCAAAGAATTCAGAAACTTTCTCATGAGGAAGAAGGGCATCTCCAAGGGAGGAAACTCCAACAAGGCAAGGGCACTAGAAAGGTAAGCTAATGAGGGATGCTATAAATGTGGCAAGACTGACCATCTCATTAAAAATTGTCCTTAGTGGGAAGTAGAG